>VNWX01002522.1:0-11938 GCA_009869905.1 Ceratophysella communis | reverse complement strand
TCATGTTTCACGTGGTCCCCCCTTTGGAAATTTTGAGACCGCCAAATTTTGACCCTAAATTTCTCAGCGACCCTTAACTTTGCAGAGCTAATATTACACAGTTCTTCATACCTCTACCCATGGTACTTGAAGGTATAAGTCCCGAACCCAAACGCGAGCAACACCTGAAGTACTTCCCTTGTCAGTGAGGTTGAAGTGGCCGGGTTTGGCACACGAGCGTAAAGTAAACTATTCTCATATAGGCTTTCTTCTGTTGTCTGTCTGACAACCGGATTTTGTAGTCAGAGCCAGACAAATTCGATGGACTATTTTTGGAATAAATGCTAGGCCTAGCCAGGCATTCAAATTTTGGAAATGAGGGTAGTTTTTTAAAGTTTAATCGTACATTTAAATAAGACACCATGAATCCCGCCTTGTAATTATTTCAACTACACATCCTCATTCAAGTGATGAGTGTAAATGCAACCGTCTCTGACGCTGAATGCTGATTTTAACGATAGAGTTTTGTCATGCTCTACTTTTTTATTTTTCGACCCAAGTCAGTCGGTTGCTGCTGCTGTAATACGAATTGAATTGTGGAATGATATAAAAACCTTGTTCTTCTTTCTCTCTCTATGCGTTTCTAAAGATGTATGTCTTTTGTATCTTTAATCTGAATCGGCGAGTTGAAGTAATAATGATGGGAATAGAGAGTAGTATTTCAGTCCATAGCATTTGCATTGAATTTAAACTTGAAACCCTGAGCACTGGCGTGGCATGTGTTCAGCTCAAGTGTTGAAAATCTTGAACTTTTTTGTTTTATCTTTGGCATTCCTGGTAGGCTTAAGAAATTGATTTGTTAAGCTACCTAAGCTTGAATTTAATCTTTGATTTAACAAGATTAACTTTGGATTTTTATGAAAAGTTCTCTCTTTTTGTATCTCTTCGCTTGCCTTGCCATTAAATTGTTGAGTTTTAGTTCAGTTTCAATTGGAATTTACACCTGTTAAGTTGATCGTTCCGAGACGAGAAATTACGTGAAATTTATAGAGTACATATTATCTAAGAAATAATAACGTAATATCGCGGTAATATATCCGACCTTTGTTATTTTTTTGATTTTATGAATACTGTTCTTTGTATAGTAGTGCTTTTAAGCTACCTAAGCTTGAATTTAATCTTTGATTTAACAAGATTAACTTTGGATTTTTACGAAAAGTTCTCTCTTTTTGAATCTCTTCGCTTGCCTTGTCATTGAATTGTTGAGTTTTAGTTCAGTTTCAATTGGAATTTACACCTGTTAAGTTGATCGTTCCGAGACGAGAAATGACGTGAAATTTATAGAGTGCATATTATCTAAGAAATAATAACGTAATACCGCGGTAATATATCCGACCTTTGCTATTTTTTTGATTTTATGAATACTGTTCTTTGTATAGTGCTAACTGTATTCAATATATTTGAAAGACTATGCAGGATTGATGCCTATTTTTGTATTGATACTGGGAGTTGACAGATGTGAAATGTGAGTGGTTAACCAGAAAATTTTGTGCTTTGTGTGGAATTCTTGTGCAATTGATATCCGACTTTTTAATTTTGTCTGTGCTGTGGTTCAATTTAGTTCGAGGCAAGTTACTTTCTTTACACCATTTGACAAGATTTTTGTCATTCCATAAACTACGTTGCGACATAAATGAGTAGTGTCAAAAAATCTGAAAAGCCGATAAAATTTAAAGCATGTTGCAAAAATAATTGGATTATTTTGCATCAGACATTAACGCGTATACGTTGATGTATAAAGTAGTCGAAGGCGAAATGCAAGAGAAAATGCACGACTTTTATACGATTTGTCCGATTCCCAGCGTTTTCGTAATCCGATAATTTCTTCGTCATAAGTATAGAGTTAAGTCATTGTTAATTAGATTACATATGCATTGCTTAATTGAATTTTTTGTGTTTCAGTGACTTTGCTCATAAGTTGTCAACGGCCTTAAGTAGCAACGCCAATAGTCAAGTACATACCTTAGACTTGTCTCACAATATGATTGAAGATAAAGGTAAGATTTTGTCAATTATAATTTATATGCAAATGTAGAGTGCTTGAAACTGGATGCAAATGCTGCAAGATTTCGTTTGAATGCGTTCCAGGTGCTATTCATTTGAGTAATCCTATAGCGAAGCTCTGTCGCGGTCCCGTCTGGCTCAATTTATCCCAATGTGGGCTTTCGGCTAAAGGAGTTGCTCAATTAGCCCATGCCCTGGTCCTTAACCGCTGTGCCCCCAACAGTTTGACACACCTGAACCTCAGTGGAAATTCCCTGAAAGACGATATCAATGTAAGTAATTTGCTCGGTCTAATTATAATTAAATTAGTTCGCAGACCTATGCAAAACTTTTCAAATTAACTATCTTTTATTACTGTTTCTGTAGAACTTGTGCAACTTTTTGGCTCAACCCAATTCAATTACATTTCTTGATCTCTCTGGGACGGATTGTACCTTGGAAACAGTGAGTAGCTGAATGCAAGGGATATTCAGGCGTTAAGTTCCTGAGATTGGATTTTAATTCAACTTGTGTGCAATGTGAATTTAGGTATTTGGAGCTCTGCTTCGTGGTTGCACATCTCACTTGGCTCATCTCAATCTCTCACGTAACAATTTTTCAACGAAGAAGGGAAAGGAAATTCCACCTTCCTTCAAGCAATTCTTGACGAGTAGTTTGGCTCTCAAGCATCTCTCCCTTTCCTCCTGTAAATTGTCACTTGAAGCTCTCAAGTAAGAAACCAATATTTTTTTCTGGAAGCGTCATGTAAATGCTTGATGTAGACTGTCACAGTGTAAATGGATTTTTTATCCGTAGCACTAGCTTTTATTGCCCACAGCGTCTCAGTTGAGCAGAATAAGCAATGAAATGTAAACACCCTGGCGCGTGTCGAATTTTGTCTTTTTAGTACATGCCTGAATCTTTCATGTTCTTCATCGATCGTTTCTAATTTGAATGCGTATGCGGATGCAAATAATACTTGGTGAAGGATTACTGAACGACTTTCGGTGTATCTTAGCGATTTTACAGAGTTATTTGATTTTCCAGACAACTTCTGCTGGGATTAGCATGTAATGAATCGACAGCGGATCTGGAGCTCGACGTTAGCACGAATGGATTGGGACAGCAAGGAGCACATGTTCTGGAGTCATGCTTGCATGGAATCAAATGTCTCGCTAGTCTTGACATTAGTGAAAACAGTAAGCTGAATTGATCATATTTGGCGTTTTTCGAAGTTTGAAGCAAATTTCAATGATTCGTATTTATCCTGTAGATCTTGAAAGTGATTTGGCAGGAGTCATCACGGCAGTGAGCAAAAATAAGTCACTCAAACATCTTTATCTTGGACGTAACTTACAATCAACAAAGGCCAAGCATGTGGCTCAAGTTATGGAGGCCATCGTACAGGTTCTGCAGGTGAATATTTAAATATTAAATTAGTTTCAAATCAATAAGGAATACTTATTCTCTGTTTCTAAACCGTACAGGATGAAGATTGCGTTTTACAAACGCTTTCTCTAGCCGATTCAAAACTGAAAGGAGAGCTGTACAGTGTTATCAATGCTTTAGGCAGTAATCAATGTGTCCAGAATATTGATATCAGGTATATTTTTTAATTTTTTTTTCCGAACTACTGTTTAAACTTGCTATGCCTAAACGCGAACCTAATCCAACGTCTTGAATTTTCTAGTGGAAACCAAATGGGCGATGTTGGAGCACGACTTTTGGCGAAAGCCCTTCAAATCAATTCGAAACTGAAATGCATCACTTACGACAGAAACAATATCACACTTCAAGGATTCTCTGATATTGCGTATGGATTAGAAAGGTAGGTCACAGTTATACATAGTCAAAGCTAAGGCTGTTGCGTATGAACGCCCTTGAATATTAGCCTTTTTAAAGAAGCTAATGTAAATTCATAGAATACCAAAACACACCGACTTCGTTGTACCTACTCAGTTAAATTGAAAATTCAAAACTGACTTTCCGTTTCAGCTTCCATAAATTCATTTTAATAACTCCGACGTTAGATAGTTTAAAATATTTAGTACTTTCCACACGTCTGGACTCACAATTAACTTGGTTGCATAAAGTTTCAAGTACTTCATTCAAGGTGAGAGTTTGACTCACTCACAGTCATGCAGTTAGGATTGCGATGTAGGCATCTGCTCTCTTGTTTATTTTAGGTACAAGTGTAAGTAAACACAAATTTATTCGAAACCTGAACGAAGTGATATGTGTGATATAGAAAATTTGTGTATAATTTTGCAATTTTAAGTGCACTGTTTATGTAAACTGGCACGCCGTAGACGTAAGACTATCTATATATTGTTGAGTGCCCCATGCAGCCAGCAAAATTAATGCGATGGGCAATTTTATGTATTTAGGCTCAGGCTCAGTCCGGTGCGTTGAATGTTTACACTCTTGATTTTATATTCATCGTTATCGAAGGCTATATAATCTGAATGGCTTTATGTTTGCATACTGCTCTTCCCGTTCTTTGTTTTCAATTTAATAATGGCATTGCCCAAGTGTTTGTTTAATAAAAATAGTTAATCTTTGTTCTTTCTATTTTGCATCGCAGTAACATGAGCGTCCGGTACATGCCATTTCCAGTTCATGATTCCCTTCCATGCATGAAGGTTTCTGGCGAAAAAACGGAAGCCGTGATGAAGCGAATTCAAGATTTAATTTATCGGAATTCACAACCGAAGAAGACGTCGAGTGGACAACAAGCATTCAGGCTGCAGCAAGTAAGATTCAATATTTTATTTTGTGTTTAGTTTATTTTAATGGATTTGTTTTTCTTTTTAGGGTTTTCTTCTAAGCTCCGCTCAGCAAACAGTGGATAAATTAGTCAGCCAAACGCACGAAGCAGTGAAATTGCTACGAAAGAATGAGATTAATAATCCTTCCACGGAATCCGGTGGCAATGCTGAAGTGGTTATTCATGCGGAACGCTTGATTCAAGATTCTGAAAAGGCGAAACAGGTTAGCTGTGCTTCGCGTTTGTACTGGCAACTGCCTCGCTAAAGCTTAGTTTCAATTAAAATATTTATGTATTTTCAGTTGCTTGTGAATTTGCACGAGATGATTGAACAGAAGGGTGAAGCTGGAAAGGTCATCGAATCAAAACTTCAGCAAATATCAGATGACCTTCATACGATCCTGAGCGAGCACATTCAGGTATGATCTCATTCATGGAAAATTAAATGCTAATGAACTGAAGTCATCATTATCATAGCTGTGGTATATCCTATATCGCTCGTCGCCTGTAACGCTAACGCTGACTTGGCTTCTTATTTGTGAAGGGCAACATTGATCATGTCCTTGAGCTCACAGAAGAAAAGTGTCCGAATTTGATGGGGGATGAGAGTCTTCGTGAGGAAATGAAATTGGGTTGTATTGATAAGAGTGGAATCCCATCTGAATTCGTACGCCACTGTGTCATGGATCTGGCTGGTACGGACATTATCAACAAAGTCAAGTAAGCCATAATTTAACGTCTATGTCATTTCAAAGCTTACGAGCTGAATAACGATTAGAGAGCATTCAATCCAGGAATATGAAATACCATTTATGGATATGAATATGAATATATTACTCTCGGGCTAATCACGGAAGCACAAGATTAGAACCATGTTTACTGGGAAATGATACGAACCTTTGCCTTGGCTATTGAGCTTTTATCAGTTAGAAGCTTACCATTAGCAGTTGAAGTTTATCGATTCACGCTAAAGGCGAAGGAACAGTCACCTCTGCTGTTAGCGTGGATCATTTTTCCAGTAAAATACTAGCCCAAATCAGTTTTTGTACGAAAACTGTTAATCATAGTTGATTTGTTTGTTTGCGTTAATTATCTATTATTATCAGATCGTTAATTCTTTGTATTTGAATGTACGTATTATAGCGAAGTGCACTTAGCAGTTGCTGCGCACATTTCGGATAAATTGGTGGATCGTGCCATTGATTCCCTCATGAAATGTCATAAACAACTTGTAAGTCCTGGATATTATTTGATATTTGACAAGTGACAGCGACTAAGAAGGAAGTGTCATCGTGCCAGTGGGTAAATAATATTTTGCTAATTGTTCAGAACGACGCCAGTAAAAAACGCTCATCAACCCCGGACGTTCTGAAAACACGCCTTCGATCCAGCCCTGGAGAAATTTCCAAAGAGGCAGGGGACAGTGTTTTCAGTGACGGAAGTTTTCTCTCGGATCACTCGCCAATGGTAAGTGTTGAGTTTCAAATAAAATAAATCATGCTTAACAGCTTTAATATTATAAAAAATACTCTGTACTATCACGTGTCAACTGTCAACGATTCATGTGAAGTTCGAATGGTCCGATTGAGTTGAATTGAGTTTGAAGTGACGAGAGTTAATTAATAATTAATTCAATGTTTATACAAAACTTACATTTTTTCCCTTGGAATTTTATCTGGCCCACTCTTTACAGAAGCTGGATTACCTCAACCTCGTAAGTGTGCCCAAGAAACGTAATAACGATTTCTTTTCGTGTCGTGATTGTTGCAATCTTTAAAGTACTAACTTCCAAAATTTTTATTTGTAATACAGTGTCTTATGATTTTTCACAATTATTCTATGAATCTCAATCAAGCATGAGTTTGGGTACGCACGTGTAGATTGGTTGTGGTGTGGTGTCTTGTTTGATTTATAAAAATATAATGTACATAGATAGTGCACGGATAATTTACATAATATTTGGCTTTGGGTATTCTTTGCGTTGGTAAATTCTAATTCCGATAAACATTTATCGAATTCGCGGGCTGAAAATAAGAGTTTAAACAGGGAATTTCTGGAAAGGTATATTTTCGGTCCGTTGGATCTGAGTAAATTTAATTGTACTATTGATGAGCATGCACAGCGTTTTCCTGGAAATTATTTTATTATAATTTTCACCATTCAGTATTAAAAATGGAAGAAAAAGGGTCAATTGTTAACTGAAATTATAATGCTTATTTTTAGGCAACTCCCCAGCTTCACGCAAAACGAAAGGGTCTTCATGGAAGACGAATTCGGCCAAAGTCTGTTGTGGATTGTATTGAAGGAATTTCAGCGGATGATATTCCAGACCTTTTGCCTAGTCTCCCACGAACTATTGAAGGTATTAGATTTCAATTAATTGGAAGTGTGGATTGCCTACATATTTAATTGTTTGCTAACTAATAAGAATTGTGCGTTATAGAAACCATAGAAAATCTGACTGGACTTCCCCCTGTCATACCGCAACAATTGAAGCATTTGGGGAAGGCTCGACCTAAAAAACCGAAATCCAGAGCCCCAACTCGTCCCTGCCTTCGTGCGACGGAGGTTATTGAAGAAGTTTCAGATCTACAAGAGGGCCTTGATACCTTCTTCCGGCCTGGGTCTACTACTCCGACGCCAATTGTTACTCCGGATTCGGACGAATGGTATGACTTGGACAATATTTCCAATATAATAAGTAGTTGCAGTTAGGAGTTGTTGGTTATAATTTTGGATCTAATTCATTTCGCAGCAGTACATCCCTAATGATTTCGTCGATGACAAGTGCCGCCGACGACAGTATTGTATCGACGCCCACTCATTCCTCCCGAACCTTTAAAGCCGATGAGAATTGTTCAGACAAAACAAGCCCTAGCTCCTTCGATTCTTGCAGTATTGCGAGCAAGCTTTCACTTGAAGCCGTACCCAGATCAAAATCCACTGATTGCTTAGAAAAACCTGGTTATAAGCGAGAAACGCTTTTGACCCCCACTAATGCACCAGTTACCGAAACTGAAGATGGACAGAAGTCACCTATTCAGAAATTAGGAATTTCCATGGGCCCTTCTGTATTGGCTGAAATGAAGGCGCGCCAAGAAAAACGGTCTTCAGTTCTATTCCCAATAAGCCATGCGGAGTCGAGTAGTGTGACTACGTCGACCACTGTAACAACTTCCAAGGTTGAGGAGAAGGAAACGACCTCTAGCTCGTCTACAATCAGTACTGGCGTGTCTGTCACTGAAGCAAAGGAAAAGTTCCTCAGCAGTCATAAAAGTTTTCCAATTAGTCTGGTAAATCGACGTCCGCCTCCGGTGGCTCCTAAACCTAGACCATGGTCTGTTGTTGGATCTGATCGTCGTTCCGGTGAGGATTTATTCATTTACGCTAAGTCTTCGAATCGAAAATTGTTGTTCATGCTTGCCTTTTACGCATTTTAGGCGACTATTCGCTTGGTAGCGACGGAACCAGCCCTAGTACTCCTGATTCAGGCGAAATCCTAGATGACAGCATCGGATCCACTGGGAACGGCAAAGTTAGCCCCTTGTCCTCAGCGGCAGTTGAGGCGAGCACAGGGAAGCCGAGTTCCGAAGCCATGTCCCTTCCACCCACATCCTCTGTATCGGCCACGATTTCAAGTAATTTGAAACAGACGAGCACCTTATTGAGTAGCAGCACTACGAGCTCTACTACTGGGGGAATTAGTATTAATTTCAGTAGTCGAAATAGTCCGATTAGTCTCTTGAGTAGTAGTCCTAAGTCCATACCAACTCCTGACCCGGGACCCGTATCACTGCCGGCTTGGGCCGAAAAAAGGTCAGTCAAGCAACTCGCCGCCTCGCTCACACGACAGGAAGAAGTTATCAAGAAGAAAGCGGATTCACTGCCAAGAAATGCGAGCCCTCCAACACATTTACCACCTCCGATACCGGATGTCGTGGAACAGCCACAAGGTTTGCATGCTAAACGTATTTTAAATTTTATACTATTGACTGAATCCACAAGTCAACGCTTGTTTGCCAATGCCAAAATGCCAACCAACATTGAATAGTGACATTAATTTCTAACTATTCATTAACCCTCCTGAAACATTTTATTTTTAAACTTTTCGATTTTTATTTCTAATTTCAATACTAATATTTTTTATTACGCTTGTGAATCTTGCAATATTTGGTACTGATATAGGATAACGGAAGATTGCAAATACGTTGTATTTATATTTTTAACAGTTAATTTTGCATAGTTTGCTAAATATTTTTCTGAATTTGACGAAATTCCTTTGTCTTCGACAATTTAATTGTTGAATTATGATTCTTGACCCTGTATGCAGAATGCATCACGAATTTATTTGAATTATTTTTACTTGACCCTTCTCCTTGCCCGGTGATATTTAGATTTCAATCGAGCTCGAGTCTCAATCCAAGAATGGAGTCGTCACCACTCCATCAGCGAGGTTTGGAAGGCTCCATTACGAAAACTATCGGGTGAAAGTAATAATAGACCAGTAAGTCTAATCTAATGAGTATGAGTATCATAACAATTCTGCTGCCTTCGTAATGCAATGCAGAGATCTCTCCGCTCTCCCTCTCACACTTTCACTTGGTATTTGTCGTTCTTTCTCTAAACTTTCTCTTTTGTGTCGTGTTGTGCTTGGCCTCCTACAAATAGTTTCTCTGCATGCTTTTTGCCGGCCTGCCTCTCTATGGAATTTCGATTTGTGCCATGTCCTTCACGTACTAGAATATTTAGATATTTTGAATAGCTTGTGTTAGAACAGTAAAATTCCCTGGAGATGTGATCGTGCTCATGAGACAATATCGTTTCTATTTGTATGTAGTTTAACGGCTCAGACTCTCAAATAGTTTTTCGATCAGTAGTATTGTCTAGTTTCTGTGTACGGTGTAAACGCCTTATAAATACTTGATGAATTTCTGTGTAAGATCCTCGTCGAAGTAAGTTTTCCGCAGCATCTCTCCAGCGCCTTTGCTATGTAAAATACCGCTAAATACGTGCTGTAATTATCTGTGCAAAATACTTTCACGCGATTTCACAAGCTTAAATTGCAAAATGCGATGATAGATGTGTCCAGCTTAAAGCCAGTTTTTAATTAAAATGGTCTATTTTATTCTCGCAGGTTTCAAAACGATGGGAGGTAAATAATGAGAAATCCGTCAACAATGGGCTTCGCAAAACTTCAAAGGAAGACGAAGGCGTGAATGTCTAAGCGGATTTTCAGAATATTCCAGGATTCAAATAGCAATATCGACTCTTTGGCCAAATCGGGCAGTTCCTCCTCTTTTTATAATTGCATTTGGTTTCGGGCATATCTGAATCTGAACCAATAATGCCAGGATTTAATAATACAGATACAGATAAGACACATTTTCCCTGTTCCTTATAAAGCTCGTTAATGAAGTTTCGAGGCTTAGCTTAAAACCCTCGACGAACAAAAAGAAAATATTATTGCCAAAAAATACTTATTTGTTATTTCAATGAATTTCTAAGGAAAACCCTTTTAAAAAGTGAAGAAAATAATTTGTATTCATAACTTTTCATCCCAAGTTGTCACAAACAAAACTACTTGAAGAACAATAGCCCCTCTAAAGCTGGATCCCAGCCCAACTCTCTCCTCCGAACTTTTCTCCGATGATATATGACTTATGAGTTTGGAAACTAATACTAAAACAATGTGTTTCAATTTTCCCAATTGTTAATTACCCAACAAGCATAAACTACTGAACTGAGAGGAACTATAGGATAGAGTTTGGTGAGGCAGCGCGTGGCACAATGGGTTTCTGACTCGACTTTTGAGAGTCCCCTTAAGCCTTAACATTAACATGGAGCTTCTCAAACAAAACTTTTCCAGGAGAGTTTCCATTCCAACAAAACTTTCTACTTTTGTTCAGGTTTCTGAGACGGTCATGGTCAATTGAACATCAGTCGTTTGTGCCTGCTAGGCTTACTGGCTGCGCCAATTCGTTATCGACATATTTCCGTAAGGGTTTGTTTTTCGAGTATTGGCGCTTTAAAAAAAAACATGTCAAGCTACAATGGTGTTTTCAAGGAATGACACTTGCCACATTCCACACAGCCATGAGATGGCTTTAACTGGTGAAAATGAGTGATTTCAAAGTCGTAGTTTACTCTGACGCCGCCGCGCCGGCTCCAGCTTAAAAGATCGTTTCGAATTTGAACTTTGCTTTAGCAATGAACGATAATCGAGGCATTTAACTTATACAATAACGATTGATTCAAGTGACCTAAAACGTATTCAGACTATTCTGGCAAGTTCGGAAAGGAATTCCTTCCTAACAACAAATCATTCCATTTTCATTAGCAATGATATTGTAGTCACGATCAAGACACCCAGACACCAGAACACTTGGAGAAAGTTTTGTGGAAACTGACTCTAACCAAAGGAACCCATAACCACATTCTCCTCGCAGCCTTTTCACCCTGTCGCTTCTAATTATATTCAAATTCTTCACAAAGTATTGTGGAATGTAAGTGTCTATATACGTATTATATTAAGTATTAAGTACTCATGAATGTGCCAATGCCAAGAATCCTCACAAGATTGTACCCGGTTAGTATACAACACACCCAGACATTGTACAAATACTATGAAATATTGCATGTTTTAGCAATAGCAAACTTTGCTTGGCTTGCCTGAAGTATCAAATAATTACTATAGAACAAAAAACAAAAGTCAGACCAAAATACATTGTATGGGCTTTTGTAATGGAGGTTGAATTGAAGTATGGAAATTGCATGTGAGCACGTGTGGAAAATAGAAAATAGACGACTTAAGAAAAAAAAGTAATTAACAAAGTGTACCTTTATCCCCGTATTGCATGAAGTATACGGTACAGTCTGTAAATTTTGAGCCTTGAGCTGTTGTTTGACAAAAAATCAAAATAATACTGAAACTTAAACCAGAGTTTCTTAATTAAGTCATGTAATAATGGATCCGATTTCTTACCGTAGAAGTATAAACATAGCGTAAGGGTCGTGAACGTGAAGTATAAACAAGGCTTGAGCAGTAGCGTTTCGCATGAAATCGAATATCCTTTGTTTTTTTCTTGGATTCTAAATGAAAGTGAATCCGGTTTGTTTCTGGTTCAGTTATTCCTGTGATTTTGATTTTAG
>VNWX01002521.1:0-11939 GCA_009869905.1 Ceratophysella communis | reverse complement strand
GATGGTTTAATTTTTACCACTATCCTTTGAGAATATTAAACTGTTCAAGTTCGAAATAGCATCAAATCTTAAATATTTTATGCATGTTTAGTATTACTACTGGTTTTCTGGGACGGCAATGACCCTATTTGTAGATGAAATACCATTATTCCATTATAATGCTTCGCTAAGATGACTCAAAACTCATTGTCAAAGTCAGAGAACGAATCTAGGTATAAATACCTGTCTGAAATAGAAATGCGATGAAGAAGTTTTTTTGTGTAAAGTCCTGCTTGACATTGAAATACACATAACATCTCCAAACTGCAGTAGTGCAGATATTGTATTCCAAACTTTAATTATGTAATATGACACACCCGTACATCATCGTATGCATCTCACATCTTTAGAGACCTTGGACTTCAACTTATAGGTATATGTAATTCAGTGGACATAAACGTATGTATAGCGCTTTTGTAGTATAGCGCTTTTGTATGTAGAACATAAACCTAATAAGCCCATCGATTTTCGGGTCCGCAAAAAATAGAATAGTTTTGGTCCGCAAATTGGTGGATGACTAGAACCATGCTTTTATCAGCGCTTCTATAGATGTAAACTATGAGCATGTGTATCTATGTGTCAAGAGCATAACCAAGGTTAAAACAATAAATGATATCAACACTTGCTATTTGCTGGCACTGCACTGACGCCTATTCACTACACGAGTTCGAGTTCATTAGACAAATTTTGTGCAGGAGAAGCTACATTTAGAGTTAAAACATTTTTTTAAGCCGAAATATTGTGCTTCTATTGCAAGTTGTCCGGTCGTTCCCTGTATAAGTCATATAAAGATTCCGAAATGATTTTCTACTGGCTATTGTGCGTTTTTGCATTGTGCCTCTTGTACGCCTTGTACACGAGTCAACAGCAGGTCAAACACTTCACGGACCAAGGCATACTTTATATGGGCAGTTTTACTTTGACTATGATAAAATTTGCCATCAAGGGTACACCGATTCCAGACATGGTGATGCATAAGTATTATTCAGTGAAGAACGCAAATAAGAAATTCGGCGTGGAAGTGGAATTTGGAAATCCATTATACTTTGTTACAGATTTGGAACTCATCAAACACGTTCTAATCAAAGACTTTGACCACTTTGTGAACCCAAGGAAAATTACAACTTCGAAGAAGAATGATGACTTGATTTCCCGTATGTTGATTACCCGGGAAGGTAATGACTGGCGTGCTCTGAGATCGAAAATGAGCCCGACATTTTCAACAGGGAAAATCAAGCGAATGTTTCATATTATGAATGATAGCGCAAAGAAATTGGTGAAATACGTTAAAAATGAATCCGAAAAGCAAAATCATACACTCAACATTCAAGATGGATTTTCAAAATTTACAATGGACTTCATTTCTACCGCAGCATTTGCGCTGGACACCAAGTCATTTGAAAGTTCGGCCCCGACTTTGTTTGAACAAATGGCATCAAATTTTCAGTTCAAAGTTGATTTTAATTTGCTATGGAAGTTAACCGCATTCGCAGTATTTCCAAGATTTTCAGAAATGCTGGGACTTTCGCTGTTCAGCAAAACGGCGCAGCAGTTTTTTCGCGACGTAATTTCAAGTACGATCAAAGCCAGAGATGCAAATCCTCACGAAAAACGTGAAGACTTTCTCCAATCAATGATCGAAACTCGTGATGGAACCCTGAAGCCGGAAGATGATGGGATCATTGACAAGAGCGCCGAGAAATGGGCGTTGGATGACGCTGATATTGCTGCCCAATGCGTTGTTTTCATAGCGGGTGGCGCTGATACAGTGCGAAATGCTCTGCTGTTTGCAGCATATAATTTAGCAGTTCATCCTGAAATTCAAGAACGCTTGTTTCAAGAACTTCGTGACGCTGTAGACAGAAATAATGGAGAGCTTACTTATGATGTCGTTATCGGGTTGCAATATTTGGATCAGGTCATTAGCGGTAGGTATACAAATATTAGTTATAGTTGTTCGGGATAGCGAATTCTGAATGAATTTCTATTTTACTGTATAGAGTCCCTACGACTTCATCCGGTTGTCACGGTCATTATGAGAACTTGCACCAAGGAATACCCGATTCCGGATAGTTCAGTGGTTATGTCGAAGGGATCCATCGCTCAACTGCCAATTTATGCTCTTCATCATGACCCGAATTACTTCCCAAATCCAGACAAATTTGATCCGGAGCGCTTTTCAGCGGAGAATAAAGGAAATATTCTATCTGGAACATACATGCCATTTGGTCAAGGGCCGAGACACTGCATCGGTAATTGGACATGCTTAGTTTAAATAGTTTTTACAAATTTATTTCCTCAGTTCAATTCTTTCTAAAAATCTGTACGCCAATTTTACATTTTACAGCAATGAGGCTTGCTCTGCTGCAAATTAAAGCATCCATCGCCCATCTTGTACTGAACCTTTCGCTGGAACCATGCGAAAAGACAAATATTCCGATGAAGTATGCGAAAAGTGTCATGTTGAATGCGGACGGTGGAGTTTGGCTTAAATTTTCCGAAAGAAAATAATTACTTGGTTAACAAAAAAAAACTATTACTGAACAGTCGCAGCAGCAGTATACACCTATGCATTTTTTAAAACTCCTCTTATAAGAAATCCAACCTAATTTAAGTTAAAAAGCTACGCTAAAATAAGATTTTGAGCTTAAATTTCTTAAACGGCTAATCGGCTATCGCTAGTGTTCATAAAAGTTTGCCAGCTAGTAGCTGTGTATAAATACCTCAAATTCCTGAGACAATTAAGAACACTACTATACTGTTTACTGTTAAGTCATATACTGCTTCTGAGAGTCCATATGCGTTTCTTTTTTAACGCTTAACCTCGTTGTGGTAGTAATTAGTAATGCGTAACTGGAACTGGAAGTATATTTAAATGAAAATTCTTCTGTTTTTCGGTTCATGTTTAGACATATTTCCGACTTGTTATGTACTCAACCCAACACGCTAACAAAATCGATTGTAAATTGTAACGTGGCTATTGTTCGCAAGTGTTGATTAGATAATTAAGAGTAATCATGCATGAGTATTATGTACCAAGCCTTCTGCCATTAAATACAATACATAAATACATCAAATGCATAACTCATAGAGATGGATGGCATAACTTCATAAAATTTATTGCCTTGAAATCCCGGCTAGCATTGGCGCAATTAGTAGTGTAGTGTTGGAGCTCCGAAAAGCGGTATCCGGTTTGTTATTCATGCCGTTGTCTAATCATCATCATCGGTCTGATAATTTTGCAGACGACGACGACAGAATTATCATCAGAAAAATAAGACTAGCATAATATATGTCATGTTTCGACTTTCGATTCGAAACAGGTAATATCATTATCATTAGATTTACAGCTGACCTGTTACCTGCTATGGTTCAACAAATTGCTAACAAAATATCAAAGGTTGTTGGGATTGGGATACAGTCCTACGACTGGACATGGAAAATGAATTGTAAAAATTCTTAAATTATGGAACAGGGTTTTAGATTGAAATAATAGAATTATTGAAATATGAGCTACACTTAACGCTGTATCAGTGCTCATTTTAACTCAACGATGTCTAAAGAGTAGTTTACTAAACACTAAAAGATTGAAACAATAGTGTTATTAGAAAGCAAACGTCAAGATGCTCCCTCGGATGAGTTTCGTCTTCTTAAATCTCAAGAGCAAAAACGAGGTGAGGCGATGCATAAGATGATTGAGATAAGTTGAAAACACGTGGTTACCACTTTTGCTGTAATCCACAGTCTCAAATAATTGCAGGAATAAAATAATTATTAACTACTCAACAAACGATTATCATTTGGCGTCGTTTCGTTGAGTTGGTTGCTGGAGAAAAGTCTGGAGTTTGGTTACTGGAAGTTTGAATTTGAAATGTGAGATGCGAATAGAGCTGACGTCAGACTTTTGTTCTTTTTTCCGTCGTGCACTCTCATCCGATCTCTCCGGCTCATTGTTCTTTTGGTAGAAGTGCTGGATGTTGGGCCGACTACGAGGTCAGCTCCTCCGCACTTTGTCCCTACCGCTCAAGCCTTTCTGTGGAGCTCAGCCCACCGTCCTCCATCTCGGGACCATGCCGCCGATACAGTCCCCCGACGAGGCCTTGACCCAGGTCAACCAGCTCATCAATGCAAACAGAGTCATGATCTTCAGCAAGAGCTACTGTCCATTCTGCACGAAGGTATGTCATATGTCATATGTATGCTTCCACATTTATTTATTGCTAGTAGTACTCCAATATTTAGCGTTCAGTCAGTTCAACGGCATGTATTTTAATTTTATGCCGTCTTATTGATTATTGCTGCGTTGCGTTGCGCCATTTCTTTTATTCGTTGTTATTCAAAATTACAACAGACTTGATCTTGTTTATTTATTTTTATTTATTTCAAACCAATGTAAGTATGCATACTATATAATATCTTGGCATCTTGCCATGGAAAGCTTATAGTATAGCGTAGCGTAGGAAGAGAATTATGAATCATGCAGATATGTACTCAGAGTTCATTCATTCATCGTTTGGATGTATCATGTATCAGTTTTAATTAATTAATCTGGCTTACCTATTTGATCTCGGCAGGTAAAGGGCTTATTCTCGGATCTAAACGTTGAGTATTACTCACTGGAATTAGACCAGCTTGAACCAGGTGAGTTCAGCTCATGGAGAAATAATGATGTATAAGGAATCATTGTTCTGATTTCTAATTCTTGGGTTTCCAGAAACTGGAGCATGTCTTCAAAATGCTCTTAAGGTCAAAACTGGAATGGGAACCGTACCCAATGTCTTCGTTAGACAACAGGTAGGTTAACCATGTTTCACATTAAAAATTTAAAACATAAGTAATACAATCTGGAATTAAATACAGGAAGATATGATGTACGTTTATTATTTAATTTAATGGAAATAGCATATCGGCGGTTGCGACGCAACACATGAGTTCCATCAGCAGAAAAAGCTACTCCCTTTGGTTCACTTCGAAGTCAACCCGTCCGACGGGCCAAGCTCAAATAATGGAGCTCAGCATTCTTTTGACTATGACCTTGTGGTTATTGGAGGAGGCTCTGGTGGTCTTGCTGCTTCCAAGGTAAGTGTTATTAGAAACGCAGTGGAATTAATTGTATGAGTTAGCTGTAGTTAAAAATGATGTTATCTGTTCTACAAGTTATATTTGTTTACCAGGCCGCTGCAAAGTTTGGCAAGAAAGTCGCAGTCTTTGACTTTGTGAAGCCAACGCCTTTAGGAACGACTTGGGGACTTGGTGGAACTTGTGTAAATGTGGGCTGCATCCCAAAGAAGCTGATGCATCAGGGTGCACTCATTGGTCAGGCGCTTTCTGACGCACCTTCATTTGGCTGGGAGACACTGGAGACCAGTAAGCTCAAAACTTTAGCTCGGTGCTGATGCTGATATGTTGATTAGTATAAAATCTTATCTCTGCTCGAAAAAGATCCATCACGAGGTAATATTGTTTTGTTTTTTTACAAATCAGAAAACCATAAGTGGGAAACCCTTGTGCAAGGAGTTCAGGACTACATCGGGTCTCTAAACTGGGGATATCGTGTGTCTCTCAAGGAGGCGAACGTAACCTATCTCAACCAGTTCGCACAATTCGAAGATGAGCATACGCTAGTGGTAAGTGGCTCCAAGTGCCTAGTTAACCTCAGTCGAAAATGATAGCATTAAAAAAGTTTCACGAAGTAATTTCATTTCCAGGGTACGAAGAAGAATGGAGCAGCTGAGAAAGTTACTTCAAACCACTTTTTGGTTGCCGTCGGTGGTCGACCAAAATATCCTGATATTCCGGGGGCCAAGGAGTTTGCAATTACATCTGACGACTTGTTTTCACTCCCACATAACCCTGGGAAAACACTTTGCATTGGAGCTTCGTACATAGCGCTGGAATGTGCCGGATTTCTTCATGGACTTGGAATAGAGACCACGATTATGGTATTTGATCTATAAAATCATATATGTACAGAATTTTCTTAAATTATGGATTTAGAGCTTTAGGCGTAATATGCAATTCACTAATTTGTAAAATAATTTATGCCTAATAGGTTCGCTCAATTTTCCTACGTGGGTTTGATCAACAAGTTGCTGAAATGCTAGGCGAACATATGCAAGGTCAGGGAATTCAAATCCTCCGTGAGTGGGTTCCCTTGTCCATCGAAAAGTTGGAAGACAGCACACCGCCTCGGCTCCGTGTCCGAGCTAAGCAGATCAAATGGAGATGAGATATACGAAGGAGAGTTCAATACAGTTGTTATTGCTATCGGAAGAGATCCCTGTACATCAGAGTTGAAGTTGGAAAACGCGGGTGTGAAGCTCAGTCCAAAGTAAGCTGCTAATGTTGCGCATATTTTGAAATCATAGTAACGTTTTATTTAGGTCTCTATAATTGATTAATCTGAAAAATACATAGAACCGGGAAAGTAATTACGAATGAGGCGGACCAAAGTAGTGTGAGTAATATTTTTGCAATCGGAGACGTTGCCGAGGGACGACCGGAGCTTACACCGGTTGCTATTCAGGCTGGACAACTTTTGGCAAAGGTACATTTACAGCAAGTTATAAGTCATAATATGATCAGTGCTGTTTCCGTTTAATATCAATTAACATATTTACAAAAATGCATTCCATTATCTGAAGCGCCTTTATGGGGGATCAAAGACGTTGACTGACTACACTAACGTCCCGACGACCGTCTTCACGCCTATGGAATACGGATGTATTGGGCTTTCGGAGGAGGATGCTATTGCCAAGTACGGGGAAGAAAATATTGAGGTCTACCATACAAACTTCCAGGCTCTTGAGCATGCGCTTCCCCAGAGAGACGTCAACAGTAGCTACGCGAAACTTGTGTGCCTCAAACCGGAAAATGTAAGGTTTTCTCGAAGCGTTAAGAGTTGAATTCCTAAATAAGTTCGTGGTGGAAGCTTGTGCTTATGCTTGCCTGTAATATGTTTTAGGAGAAAGTCCTTGGGTTTCACTACGTTGGCAATAACGCTGGAGAAGGTATGTTCCATGCTGACGTTTATTAATACCATTACGCTTACGAATCTGCGGAGCTGAGCCTAATTATTATAATTAATGTTTCAGTCACGCAAGGTTTTGGAATTGCTCTGCGCTTGGGAGCTACTAAGGCTGACTTTGATGCGGTTATCGGAATTCATCCTACTTGTGCGGAGGTTTGTAAACAAAATTTAGTACCGTTAAATGATTGTTCATATGTGAAATACTCATTTGATTCCTGATTTTCTGAATTTCTAGAACTTCACTTCTTTGGATATTACCAAGTCATCGGGTGTCAGTGCTACGAAGAAGGGTTGCTGAGGTTAATTTCCGTAGAGTTTATTGGATTTTCATCCTTCAAACTCTACATTTAGACTCCATTCATTCATCACCGCCGGCTTAAGCCATTTGATTGCATTACGCAATTCTATGACGACTCAACTTTAAATCCCGTCACGGGGCGAGTTCGGGTCTGATTTTTCATGGTGTAGAGCTACGGTAATTAAATTACTTAGTAATTCCAAATTCCTATGCAACATTAAATTCTCCTACGTATTCTAAAAACACGTTTCGCAAAGTGGAATAATTTAAGGTCTTGCGATTTTCACATTTGAGATTGGAAATTTTGCACAACATTAATACCTTGATATTTAACATAAAATGTGATAAGTATAGCTCAGCTAATTGTACCTGCTTGTACTTAATGTGAAGTAAGTACTTCAGGCTACGCTGTAATCTTTGTGTAATGTTACAAACTTTGGTATGTACTTCTGCAATACCTATTTCCATTTAAAAACACCCTAATTTCATCCCTATTGAGCCAGGCTCATGCGATTGCGATTTAAAGCCATGTATTGTTACTTAGGTGCACTAATTCGAATATCAATATGTACATTGTGATTTGTAGTCATGTAATTCGATGACTGTTGAATAAAAATTCGCTAGTATCAGTATCCCATTTGAACTTAAAACAAGAATATTCGTAAGTCTTAAGTGTACAGCGTAGTATAAAGCCTAGCAAAATCGTAGCTCATCTATACCCAAGATTTTCTGTTAGGTACCTACTGCTAATATGTCAAATAGTGAAAATTGGCCAAAACACATTCAAATTTTAAAATGTGGTCATTTGATTATTAGCAGTGCAGTTTTGGATAATTTAGATTTACAAAATTTTGAAATACTCAGTGGAACAATTTTTTAAAACCAGCGGTACATCTATTCCTGTTTTGGTGTGGCATAATCCATAGAATTTTATTTGGTCATACAAAGAGATTTTCGGTAATTATCTTCGCCAATTGCAACGGGGTTGAGAGTGTATCCTCCTAAAAAAGACAATTTAGAATTAAAATCGGAATTCGAATTCACGTCATCACAATTTCTTACCAGGTTCATTGCCACTACATTTTTGACGGCAGTAGTCGCAATCGTTATACAGAGTTACATATTTAACGTTGTAGACCAATTTCGGGGTAAGGGACGTACAATTTCCGGTACAAGTCGCACAAGTTCTGTCCAAAATCAAAAAGCAAGGCCCTTCGCAGCCTGGTGGTGCTTGTGGATAAGGCTCACAGGAAATGGTCGATGATGGCTTGCCTTCGTTGACATAAATAATGTCAAGTGTGAGCAAAAGAGTGAAGCTAAGGACGAGAAATCGAAATGAATTCATGATAAGTAACCGTACAGCGCGCGACGAGCAAATAGCTAGATTTAAACGGTGTTGTTTACTAAACTGGTCCTTAAAGTAAACGTGATCTAGTAATTGGAAAATTTACTCGCAAGCAGTTCCAACCTCAATTTATGCATTAAGAATTCTTAAACTGACAGTTTGAGTTGGAGACGCTGATCGGAATTTGGGTGACTCTAATAAGAATAAGTTTTCCTCAAACAATAGTTATTCTTTTTGTTTTGATGGCCTAAATGCTTGGGAAGCTTAAACTTAAGAAGCTTGTCGAGTAATTCCTATTTCATCTTACAACAAAGTTCAGGTAACCTGGATCCTGAATAATAATAATAACTTTTCTTATGTCAGTCAAAATCAGGTGTCATGCAAAATCGCACGGTTTGTTTGGGAATTGGCACCTATTTCGTTACAAATATGATTAACATTTAATAGTCCAGGATGCAGGACAGCCAATTCAATACGATTCGTAATTATAGTAAATTCTGATGCTCATAATCATAACCATAACCCAGTCAATATCGGATTCCAATGAAAGCTACAGGGATACCTTATCCAGAAAGATGAATAAGCTAATTTCTTATCTCTAAATTATGTGGAACCCTGTAAACACACTATTACTTGAATTGAATTGATTGGAGGAAAGCCCTATAAAATAAATACCTAATTGATTGATTGATTGATTATCTCGGAAGATCCGATACCTAAGTCTTAGTTACCTATGAGATTTGTGAACTGGGTATTCATATGAATTAAATGCATTCAGTAAAGTAAGGTAAGCCGTGAACGTGAAGAACAATGAGCATGAGCAATTGTCTCCCAGCATTTACCGGACTGCCTTTTTAAGCTTGCGAAGCTCAGCGATATAAAAACAAAAACCAATACAAAATTCCATTCATTCCCTAGATTAATTATTCCATGAAGAACTAATTGAGTTGAATTAGTAGATAATTATTTAGGGTAATGCTTTCTCGTATATGTAAATGAATATATTTTTAAGTAGGTAGTGCTCTGTTTACGCAAAATCTATTGATAAATTGATAACGATAAAGCAGCGTGTGTGCAGCGTCATGTTCAAAATGGTATTTACCCGAAACGGAAGGCGGTACCAGTTCCTTTTCGAATAACCCAATGGCCGCATTTCCATTCCCGACATGCACTGATTTGTGATTGTGTCAAAATACCTAAGAACGTTAGCGTTTGGTTTTTAAATTGATTTGCAGTCTGCATTTAGTGTGTCTGATTTAGGCGTGTATCACAGTCGAAATGAGTGACAGTGACACGGAATCCACAAACTGTCTCGTTTGTGACGATGAAATTATAAAAGAGGCAGGGAATTTTATTAAAATTACGCCGGGTATCTTGAAGAATTTCATTAGGATATTAGAAATTACACCGCTTTCGTCAAGAGGTCTTGGTCGCGGAAGCCTTCGCCATGAACGTGTCATTTTATGCTCACACTGCGGGAAACAGGTACAAGAATACAGCAAGTATTTTGTTCAAGTCGAGAAACTTGAAAAGAAAATGGGTAAGATTCGTGAAGACATGACTAAGGAAATTCTCAGCAATAACGATACAACTCCACGAATACTGGAAGACCATGTGATGACCGCAAGGAATATTATTTGTTCTAGTAAGTTTAATTTAAAACCTAATGTATTAAAAAAAATCG
Organism: Ceratophysella communis; assembly: GCA_009869905.1. Lineage (NCBI taxonomy): Eukaryota > Metazoa > Arthropoda > Collembola > Poduromorpha > Hypogastruridae > Ceratophysella > Ceratophysella communis. The sequence goes on along the minus strand of VNWX01002521.1, from coordinate 1,543 downwards.
AGTAAATGCGACAAAATTTCTAAAATGTTTTAAATTTATTTTTAGAACTCAAGAATCAATCAACTGAAGTTATCGTTCAGAATACCGATATAGCAGCGGTAAACTGTCCTATTCCAATCCTCCTCGATGAGCCGGAAGAAGTTGATATTGAACTTGTACCTGTTGACCCATTAGCAACCACTACTACGGAAGCCAATGGAACTATATCTCAATTTAAGACTAAAAGATTTTCTATTGTAATTAAGAAAATGGATTTGCTAAAACATAAAAAATTACGAAAAGATCGAGAGGAGGAAGATGCCATAAAAGCCGCTCCTTCGGAAATTACTGGAGGGTACGACGCCATTCTTAACTGCTTTAACTTTTTATTTGCCATCGATAAGTAGCTTTCGTTACTTTTTTGTCTAGTCTGAAAACTGCTCGTCGGAAGCGAGGAAAAGGAGTCAATACAATAAGACGTTATCCCTGCCCTGATTGTGGATTCTTAACAAGAACTAAAAGTCAGTATTACAACGAATACCTACATTATATATTTTACGAGCAATGACTCAATATTCTTATTAGCAATTTGAAATTTTCAGAATCTTTAAGCCGTCATCGGGAAACTCACAAAAATAGGATTCCATGTCCTAATTGTGACAAAACATTTTCTAGCTCATGTAAGTATAGTTTCTCGACTTTAAACCGGAACCGCTGTCATCTCTCTCCAGTTCCCCCTTAATTGTCAACGACATTAAGATTATGACTTTATTTCCTTTGTACAGATCGACTAAAGTATCATATGAAGTGCCACGACGGAACAGCTCAGTTCACCTGTTCCTTCGCGAATTGCAAAGCGACCTTCCCGTTTGAATGTAAGTTTAGCCCAACAATGTTTTCAGAGCTGAAAGATCAGGGAATAATTGAAACATTTTTCATCTTTATGTTATTAGCGGATTATACGCGACATCTTTCTAAGCATACTGGAGAAAAAGTCTTATCGTGTGGTGAATGTGAAGCCATATTTGCGAGGAATTGTGAGTAGAAAATTTTGAAGAGAGCTGTAATGAAAAGTGAATAAATTTTGCTCTAAATGTCGCGTTATTTTTTTTTATAGCCACACTAAAACGCCATATCCGAGAAGTTCATAAGAAAGCAAAACGGTATTCCTGCTCGGAATGCGCTAAAACATTCCCAACAAGAGGTACCTACCCTCTATTTCCTGTTTACAGATGTTTCTATTCTTATATTATAAGTCTAATTAATATAAATTATGTTAAACAGCTGAATTGATTTCCCACGAGAAGCCTAAATCCAACGGAAAACCAATCGGCTTATCGAATTGCAGGTGGTGCAACAAAGTGTTTACTCGCACGCAATGCTTACGTCAACATGAACACAAAATTCATCACATTGTTAGCGTGGAAGACGACGTACCTGTACCGATTCCGATTCAAATGGAAACAGCATAGTATATCGGGCTTTCGGATTAAGGTTTCATTGAACTTAATGTTATTTTATTTCATTTTATCGTATTTTTATCATTCCTTTCAATTTTTATACG
>VNWX01002520.1:0-11956 GCA_009869905.1 Ceratophysella communis | reverse complement strand
AAAATACACAAGTTATACATACCATACGTATAACAATTAACCATGTCACACGCAAGCGTCCGTAATTTGTACTTGTACTGTACTGTCAAATGACGATACAACCTTAATGAATTCGGCCATACATACGCCATGAATTTTCCCAGTAGTGCATACTTATATATGTGTGTGTTGTAAAACTACTACATATATACTATAGCTGGTGGATACGCAAACTCTGACCACGATGATGATGATGAGTTTAGCCATTGTAAATTTTAAATGTATATCCGTTTATGTACGGGGGTATAATCCTGAATAGGAAACACAAAACCTGAACAGCTGGCGGAAACTGGTTACTTAGTGGATTATTGGGAAGACAAGACAACTTCGAGTTGTTGATCTGTATTCGTCGTGTCACCTCCATATTTAATCTACGACTAAAACAAACAAAATCATTTTCTGTGTTTCGATATTCCTCGGTAAATTACAAAAAAAAATTATACATGTTCGATTCCAACAATTTCACAAGTAAAACCTGCTGTTTTGCATTAAATCTTTATCGCTTTGAAGCATAACCTTTTGAAGTTTTGTGTTTGGCAGGAACCTTGAACTTTAAAGATACGCTGCACATACAGATACAGTGAACCACTTCTGTGCCCAAGATCACTTCAAGATGAAGCTAGTTTCAATCGCAGCTATCCTTTTATTCGTCAGCGTCATGGCTTCTCCGGCATTTTCGGTAAATGTCTCTGCATTTGACTATTTTTATTAACATTTATAATTGAAAATTCTCATATTATTTACTTCGAAATAACTAAACCGTCTTAAATTTTTAAACTGAGCCGTCAGTCTAGCTCTGTGCAGCCAACAATTCGATAAAGATCTGACATTAGCTAGTTAGGGCTTTCTTAAAGCTCAGAGTAATTGTATGTATGTATATAGTGCACTTATCTTCAGTTGGTCATGTTTTGTGCATTTCCTCTTTTAGTATCTAAAGCCGCTTCGATGGCCAATCTACCTCTGTATGGTTGATTTTTAATACTGGATGAATGAACGCCTTCTATTTATTTATCCTTCATGTCATTTTTAATAGAAATATCGGGGCCATATATTTACCTAATACATATTTGAGAACGTAAAGTAGTAACTCATATCTCGATATTTTCTGTCACAATATTACCTATACGTTCGCAAGCAGGTATGAATTAAATTATTAGATACTCTAAACCAAAGATCATAAATATATATAACCATAGCTTATACTAAATTCTTATTTCTTTCGCTTTGTTAGTTGAAGTTAATTCCTATTCTTATTTAACAGAGGAAGTTCTATTTTCCTTATATATTCCATTCCCACCTTGCCTTGCCTAGAAGTTGGCCAGGAACACGCAAAAAAAAATGACGTGAGACAGACGACTTAACTAAGAAATATTGTAGTAATTATCATCGTTAATGACTAGCAAAAAATGAAATTTCAACATTCACAATAGTAGTCGTTAAATTTAAAAACATTAAAACTCGGCTCACGTGCAGCAATAATTGACATGGCTTCTATGTACCAGCCACGGTTGTGGTAATGGTAAGTGGTAATCTGAGTCCGAGTTCCGAACTTATAAAATTTTACCTTACCATGTTTTATGCAGTGCAGTAGGTAGCAATTTGATAGCATAGTAAACATGAAATATGAAACAAAATTTAATACCTAGATACGTTAATTACAGCTTTTTAGTAATCGAGAGAAATACGGGCTTAAAAACAGATTTTCCTTTTTAAAATATTTTGCCCAAACTTGCATTACTTTATAAAATCACTCCAACTTAATTAAAATCAAGAATTGTGTGGCGTGTAACTGTCGAACTGATTTCCTATGGTGGAAAACGTGTCTGATATGAAATAAAATAAAACTATCTAACCTATGATTCTTATAGCCCTTTCAGTAATCCCGATTCAGAATATAAATTGTTTTAATTGTTTCGGTACTAATTTGACTGGTAGGCTGTATGAACTTTAAAAAATTATTGACTAATTTTTTCGCAGCTAATTGCAGCTTGCATAACGTGCGGAATATATGGCTTAACCTTTAATTGACATTTTTATTGAATTTACCATGTATTTCAGATAAAGCCCGGAGGAATCAGTGACAACGAGAAACCAATGACCGCTGACCTCAAGAAAACTTTGGAGGTATTACAACCAGAATTGCGTGTCGCTGTAGGTGCGAAAACTAACGCCGATACGAACAATGTGGACTTTGAACCCGTCGCATACAAAACTCAAGTCGTTGCTGGAGTAAATTATTTTGTTAAATATCGCATCGGAAACTCCAACAATTACATTCATGCAAGAATTTACAAGCCTCTCGGTGGTGGTGATTTACAACTAGTTAGGGTTTCTGACTTGAAATCAGAAGCAGATCCAATCAGCTATTTCTAAATATATTTTTAGGAACAATGTGATAATATTCTCATAAACCTATAATAAACGCAATCGTAAAATAAATTCTTTCGGTGTGAGGTCAATTCAATTTTCGTAGGTTCTATTGCGATATATTTAACTACTAGGAAAAATTAAAAGCAGCTTTGGCTGTTTCATATAAAAAAATTGAATACCTTGATTTTTCTGAACAGTAATTTACTAAGAACTAGCGTATGAAAACGTATAATCTAATTTAGCTAAGTAATGAATGTATAATTCATCGGATACTTCCCCTAATAAAAACCCTAGCATTTTAACAGATGAATTTAACATAATAAGTAATTGCAATTAAATGTTCGGGGATCAGTTTTCTTGCACTCGCATGCCCTTCTCATTATGAAAAATAATTCAGCACCTTCTGCGTTTTGTGAAATAAAATGGACACATTTTAATTTTTTGCATAAGTGAAATAAATGAATAATTGCGGTTTTTAATTGCCGTACTTAATTCATTAGGTAATATACATTAGAAGTTACTTAATATGTATATACATAAATCAAAGAACCCTAACCCGTAACCAATTCAGAAATTGAAAGTCAAAATTAAGTCACAAAATAAGAGCCTCATATTTAACCATCAATTACGGGAAGCTAGGTGCTGCTCCGGTTTAGAATATGATTTTAAACGCAAGAGTGTCTTTTTCACGTGTAACTGTGACGGAATCGTCATGTCCCTTATTTTAATTAATATAGAATTATACAAATAATGTGTAAGACAGTTATTACATTTACAACTGCATTATTGAAAGAAATCGGCAGCTTTCAACCTTCGAGGAGTTGTACTCAATCGGCCAGCCGGCGTTCCATTGATATTCTTTGAAGCCGGGGATTTCAATAGCCCGATACTTGGGCGCCTGTTGGAGTCAAAGGGAATTGCGGGACTTCGCTGAATTGAATCTTGGTAATCAGAGTGTGCTAAACGAAACCAAAATGATAAAATTATAAGGTATATTCACAACAGAAAATATAAATTCAACCGGAATCAGTACCACAGCTACTTACGATGTTCTAGATTCTTGGCAAGTACAAAGTTCACTCGCTTCTTGAGGCCAGAAGCGCTGCTCGGTGTTGCTGGTAAAGTATTTGCAGGCGTGCTGTTAATCCCGTTTCGCTTTCCAGTTTTCGGAGAAGGAGTTCCCTTTGTAGGTGAACTTTGAACAAGCTTATTCTTATTTTTGGGCGAAGCCTTTTTACCCGACCCATTAGCGGCAGCATGATTGGGTGAATTTTTCTTCAAGCTGGGAGAAACAACATTGCTTGTAGTTCCTTTTGCTGGAGAAGAAGATGGAGTTTTGATGGAAACCTCATTGACAGGCTCCTTGGGTGAAAGAGTTAAGGTTTTCCTTTTCTTGGCTTCTCCATTCTTTTGTTTAGAATTCGCTCCTTCTGAGGATTTCCTCTTCCTCTTTATCACGACGTACGTATCCTGACTTTCCTCAGCAGGTGAGTTTTCTTCTTCAACGCAGTTCTCCGTGTTGTCATCGTCTTCAAGGTCGACCAAATCCGCTTCTGACGCCTTGGCCTTCTTCGACAATTTTAAGGCAGTTTTCTTTGTTGGTTTGACTTTTTTCTTGGGTTTATCTGCTACCTCTTCCTCTTCATCCTTGTCCATTTCAACCAAGTAACTCATGTAGTTATCTCCAACATGGTCCAACAGTTCATCATCATTAAGATACATCGAATTGTCTTCACTTCCAATGCTGTCGTTGGAAGCTTCAGAGAGAGATAGGACTGGTTCTTCACGCTTTTTGCTCTTGCGTTTCTTTGATCTGGGTTCAACTAGACCTTCCTCCATTTCTATCAATCTCTTGGCAGCATTTTGAATTTCTTTTCGGGGAATTGCAGGAGTTCTCGTGTCCTCGCGAGGGAAAGCCAAGGGGAATTCACCCTTTACAAGAGTATGGAACCTACAAAGCAAACAAATTGCTGAATGTGCAACACGAATATTTAGGTGTATCAACCTTAGCCAATAAGTCTGAAAATGCACTTAGGCAGGGTATCAGTTAGCATGAAGTATTCGTTTTGACTTACTGCCTGGCCAAACCATAAAGGAGCTTTCGATTCTTAGCTCGAGTACCCTTTTGCCCTCCTGCTTCGATTAATTTCTGAATCAGCTCCTCGTAGTCCAGTTCAAGTTGTGGTAACACGACATCCACTGCTCCAGCTCTAGGATCTAAGGGTCCGCCATTTGTCGGGATTTGCTCATCTTCACTGTCGTCTTCTTCCTCATCGGCATCCTCTTCGTCTTCATCGGCTTCCTGCAGAAAATCATATAATAATTGTATTCATATGCTACTCAACAAAAAAACTCGAAAAAATAACTAGAACCTACCACTCGCACCAGCCTTCCACCCCGAGACTCAACGTACTCAATTCCCACATCACTTTGCTTCATCAGGTGATGAAAGATCCGTTGATTAATCTGGTTCAAAAGCCGCTCATCATCATTGTCTCTGAGTTCATTGATAAACGGTGAAATCATCTTAAGAATGTGTCTCGTTTCCAATGATCCAGCTCCAACTTTAGCCAATTCTTCGAGTAGAATGTCCGTAATATGAATTTGCAATCCGAGTGGTGATTTCACTGGATCCGGGGTTCTTGCCTTAGCTCTTGTTTTTGGAGCAGGAGGATGTCGATTGAACAAGTGAACAGTGAGTATTTTGAGAAACGGGTCCACAATTTCATCCCTCCAGTTGTTTTGAACAAATGCTTCCAATGTCTTGCGAAGAAACCGACGGATCAACTACAAATGTGCAATACACCATTTGGTATTTACTTCAATTCAACTTTTACTTTGCTTTGGCTCTAATCCTGTAAGCTTACCATCATAAATTTGTCTAATCTCAAACGATCAATCCACTCCCATTCTCGAGCGAACGTAATAAAAAACCATTCAACGAAGATGATCAGAACATTCGGTTTACTAGCGAATAAAGTAACCAAACTGCTTATTTGATCCGCTAAAAGTTCCTGAAACAAAACAAGAAATAATGCTATGATCTTGATTTTATTCTAGTGTCTAATAAAATAACTCCAAGGCTCAAATTAGGACCAATTGTTGCCAATATTTACTTCGATAATAATGAGGTTATTACTTGTGGTAAGGGCTTGTCTGCCATCCACATACAGTAGAAAAGCGCCTTCCAGACACGGATAAAGTTTGGTTCAATCAACTCACGAGCTTCTACAATATCACATAGGACGACAAATTAGATCACAATTTAAAGTGCGCTTGCGCTAGTTGTAATAATTTTAAGTACGCATCAAAATCAAAATCAAAGACTTATATAGAAAATCTTAATAATAAACCGTATAAACACGTATAAAACAACTTACCCGAAGTATTTGGAACCTTCATAGCCAACGCACCAAGCCACTTCTTCAACTTACGAATTGTCTTTTTCCGGACTTCAGTATCATTACCAGCCAATCGAAGAATCATTGACAATCTCTGAGCTGCTGAGACCATCAAGATGCCGAGAATTCTTCAGATCGACGCTAATTTTCTCCTTGGCAGTAGTAGCTTCTTCCATGCCCGGACCAACCATTTTGAAAACTGAATCAGGCTTCTAGTGTCTAATAAAAAAGATTTCATAATATATGAAATAATAGATTACACATGATCGTATCGTACTTTGTAATTGGTACCTTGCCAGTCATATGTCATAAGTTAGCCTTATAAAACTTAGTATTAGTATTAATACTTAGTTTAAATTCTTTTAGCTTGTTCCAGAAAACATTTACCCTAACCCTTTACCGAAAGGTACTTAATCGACTATAATTGCAAATTGAGCGGATTAATTTTACACACCTTGGTCTTTCTTTAGTCCTCCTGGATTCGGATCGGATTGGCAATAGATACCGATACCACTTGTCGCCCGTTTTATATAGGTGTACTAAATCCTATATTTGCAGAGTTAATTGTTACCTTGACCGCGGGCGGGTGTGTGTGGGGGGTCCCTGCGTCCCTGTCCTTGTCCCTGATGTCCCTAGACACTCACTCTTCGTACAATTTTTAAAAAGACACGCTGTGCTATGCTGTTGCCGAACCAATTAAGCCCCAACGGATGAGCACGCGGGAGAGGGCTGGCCTACCCTCTTCTTCAACGCTAAATGACGACGTCACAAAGTAGTGTCTGGCAACACTTGCCGTAAAATGTACGGCATATATACGTAATCTTGTATAGTAAAGTATATGGCATCTTTTCTCAAAAATTGGGTGTTTCCTGTTTTGCAGGCATTCCCAAACCTTTTCCAAGCCTTCAAAATACGGTAAGTTGGCTCATACGCGGAGTCAAACGTCACTTCAGAAATTAGGTGCAGAAATGGCACTAGCAACAAGACTACAAAACTTAGGCCGCGAGCATTGCACGCGATTTATGCCTGGCGATAGTACACTATGTAGTTATATGCTGCGTGAAAGCCTGGGAACCGTTTAAATCCGTATTACATGCTGCTAAAGCGTCATTTCCTTAATGACATGAGTTTTCCAAGCATAAATATCTGAGTCATTTAACACAGATTTACGAATATATAAGCCGAAAACTAATGAATGAATAATAAAAAATTCAAAACACGAAAGTAGGAAGTTTTAAGTCTCAAACCAAATAAAATTCGGAACAATGGTAATATAATAAATTGTGCAAAACTCGCATACCTGTACAAATTATTAGAAAACAGTTTTCTAGTTTTCATATTTTTGTCAATATTTAATTTCTTTCTTAAATACTGTAGGTATTATACGAAAATTAATATGGAATTAATGTAATTATGATTATTTTCTCGAACTTGTTTTAATTAGGATCAAGATTATTATATGTAGCTAGATACAACCCTTTACACTTCATATTATTTTAAAAGCATATCCCTGCAAAAACGATTCGTATAGCTTCAACAAGCTTCAACAATAGGCTCCTTATAAAACCTCGTATTATTACGAGGTCAGATAAACATACATTTTGACAAATATGCATTTTTTATCTCAGGATTATTCGTCATAGTTCCTAAAAATGAAGCGGAACCTAGTCTAAATATCCGAAGGAACTGGCGGATCAGAACTCCAGCCCACAGTTGGAAGCGGAAGCACAAATCCCGCAGCTACTTTTGCACGTTTCAAGCTCAGCGTATTTCTTGTGATATTCCAGCCTATGGCATCCCGCCTCTGACCATCCACGAAGACATTAAACGAATAATCAGGGAGCGGATAAGAGATGTTGGTTTCTTTTGGATAAGGTAGCGTTCCTTTCTTTGCAGCATTTCCAGGTGAGTGATGGGCATGGCGATCCTTTGATTTATTCTTACCACAGGATTCAGTATAGGAAGGAGGACTAACTTCTACTGATTCATGCACGATTCCAGAAGCAGTATTAAGGGGCACGATGGCGCCAGGAAACGACGGAATGTCATTTTTGGAATCAGATTTGGTTATTTTTCGTTCTGGTTTGCGCGGAGGTACATTTTTATCTTTGGGAATGCGATTAGCATTAGGATTAGGATCTCGGGATCCGGGAGAATTATTCCTGTAATAACCTCTTCGAATATAGTTTTCGGGGAACTTCGGTTTCTCATGCTCAGTATTCCCAGGAAATGCTGGAGCAAAGTGGACTGCTCCGTTCTCGCCGTCCTTCAGCGTTAAAACTTCTGTTACCTCATGAGTCAAATCTGTAGGGTTTATGTCATGGCTTTCGTCAGTGCGGGTGTCATGAATCAGGGGTTTGGAGCTTGGGTTTTCAGCTGGCTTTTTCCATGTTTTTGGCATTGGCGTTGGTAGCTTTTGTCTCGGTCGATCTTTTCTGAATACCAAGCAAGTGGTCTGAGGTCGATTTTGCCGAGTTCTATACTTACGAATCCCGGGTCGTGCGTGTTCTGACGGCTTGTCTTCGTCGTGTACGGAGGCTCCAGATGCAGACCCATTCGTTGCTATTTCATTGTTGGACCTACCCTCATGTTCGTTGTGTGGTCCGATTTCTTTCTCAATTTTCTTTGTTCCAATCATTATTGGAATGGCTCCTTCCAGATTGATATTTGGATCTGGAACTTCCATTTCGATCTAGGTAAAACAAAAACACGTCATTTATTTGTTTTGCAAAAAGCTGTAGGTAATGGTAATATCAAAGACCTTGAAGTTAAAAAACTTACAACTAGACGATATTGTACAGAAATTATGTCACAATTCTCAAAAACAGAAGGCGGAAGTGATGGAACTTTTAGAAGGTCTCCACTCCAAGTTTCCGTAGTATGCGGTTTCAGAATTGGTCCTGGTACATTAGCGATAACCGCGATATCGGAAACCTGTCTCTCCTTCGCGTGGAAAATGGTCTCCTATTCATATAAATGCTCGCTTAAATATATGTATTACTATTACGCACTTGAATCACATCACGCCAAAAAGCTGCAGACCAGGTAAATACAAATACGCAACCTGAATGAGCTGTAGACTGGCGTTGACATTTTTATTGCTCTCATTGGAAAGATTCGAGTGAAAATTGATAACTTCTCCTGGAACATAGCCAGATTTGTGAATATTGGCTTCCATCCCGAGTAATCCGTTCTCGAATAATAATGCCTGACTCAGCTTGACCTCAGAAGACTGAGAGGCCTGTGGAAATGAGTTCAGGTCAACATTTCCTTCGACGAGGAATTCCTTGGTGATCGTCTGAGTGGCTTCTAACGAGTCCTGGAGCTTGAATAATGTTGCTGATACGGCGTAAGTGATGCTTCCGTACGTTCCTTTGAAAGATGGTGGAAGTCCGTCAGTCAATTCATATTCGAAACCGAATTCGCTTCTTTCGCTTTTGGAGTTTCCTGTAAAATGTTTTGGCAGAGTATTTAATGAAATTGGCAAATTTTATTTTTAACCTGATCGTTGCTTAAAATGGAGTGTACCGTCCAAATTAACTTCCGCTTCGAAATTAAGATATTCGTCTTCTTCTAGAATTTCAACTAGCTTCTTATTCGGACGCTCTTCAAGCCAAGAATTTGTGGCCTTTCCAGTAAATTTAATCTGTAGCTCTAAATATAGAATCAACCATTTTAAAAATTGAATCTGACATCTGACACTGTATTTTCTCGAGTGACTTATTGAAACCTTCGAACTCACTTTTCAAATCCTCCAGCTTTCCTTTTTCCGTTGATACAATAACTTTTCCTACTAGAGTATCTCCAACCAAGTAAAAGGAATCATTTTTTGGCTTGTCAAAAACTATCTCAAACTCTTTAATTGTCATTGTGTTTGTGTATGAAATTTCTTAACGCAAGACGCTTCAACCTACTGCTATGGTGGTGAAAACTGAACTCCAAATTAAAGAAAAGTTTTCAATGAGACAAATGACTTGAGAAGAGAATAATACGTAAAACCGTTACGTGAAAAGCCACAACGGAAAACGGAAGTACTGCCTCAAAATTACTCGCATTTTATAACTTTTTAAGTTTCAGGTTTTTTGGTGGTTGCTAAATGACATGAGTATTTAAACCAAACTTTGGAAGTATATAGCTCAGATGATTATGAATAAAGACACCTGATTTAGATATAGCATTAACAAATGCACATAATATATTCATTCTAGCCCGTCCATAATTCGAAGTCGAAGCTCCATGCGTCATATTTAACTCCTGCATTCCTACTAGTTGTTTATTTACCGCCTGCAAATTGACTTAAAACAGCTGTATTTTCCTATGACGAGCTAATGACGAGGTTAATCAGGGAAACAGTTGACTCACTAGACTCGGAACTCAGGAAAATTACGCGTTATTACTCATAAGAATTAAACTTAAACTACTTGCCAATATGAAGTTCTAATCCAATTTTTGGAATTTCAGGTGGAACGATCTATGGGAACGATACTTTGCTCAATCCGAAACTGCGATGGATACAGCTAAAATATATGGAAAATTACACGTATACAAGTCTCAGCGTAAATTAACACGGTTAACAAGCTTTATTTTGGCGATTGTTTAAGCGGAACAATGAATTAAATACACTTCATTCGACTAGGCTATCCTACCAAAACATGACTAGTAGGTTAGGTATTGGTTCAAAAAGCACCTGGTAAAGAGCTTAGGAAATTAGCTATTTCCTCGTCCACATTCGTGTTGTTATCAACCACTCCGAAGTCTGGAATTGGTTTAGCGTTCTGAGCTGCCTTGATCAAATCCTGGCAAACGTCACAGGGCGTGTCCAGACTGCAACCTGGATTTGGGCAATCGAAGTTTTCATTGTTCGGAATTCGATATTCCGACTGTCCCTCTGAAGGGCAAAGGCACTTTCTTTTCTCCATGAACTTTTTCAGTTTGTCCAGAGTTTTGAGGCAGCAGCAATTTTCAGTTTTGCACATATTGTTTTTACAGCATTTGCTGCATTGGCATACATTCGAAGCATCTCGCTGAAGCTCTTCAAGTCTACCGTCATCATTGAATTCTTCTAGTGGAACTCCAAGGAGTCTTTCCAACTCTTCCAGCTCAGCTTGATCAAAAATTACAGACTGCTCATCAACTGTTGGGCTGTGTTTCTTGATATTGTGCGATTTAAGGCTGTTATGTGTTGCGAATGCTTTGCCACAGGCAGAACAGGTATAAGGTTTTTCTCCTGTGTGAGTCCTGAAGTGAGTCTTAAGGTGATGAGGCGCTGTGAAACTTTTGGAGCATGTTGAGCAACTGAAATTATGCATAAAAAATATGGATAAAGAAGATTGTGGGAATGGGATACGATAAATTTTAGAATACACAATAACGCTTTCTACTTACAGGTAAGGCCTCTCATTCGTGTGCACTCGATTGTGCTTCCGTAAGTCACTCAATGTGGTAAAAAATTTCAGGCAGTTTCCACAATTGAACGTATTTCCATCATGGAGTCTCTGGTGAGCCTTAAGGCGGTACAGAGTAGTAAAAGCTCGGTCACAAGCCGACACGGTACATTTGAACGGCTTGTCCTTGGTGTGAACACGCACATGAACTTTCAGTGAGTAGGAAGTCAAAAATGCTTTTTCACAAGAAGGTGCGGTGCAAGTAAAACGATATTCTCCCTGTGAAACATTAAAATAGGAATTAAATCAAGCGAATGGCAAATCATCAATATATCGAATAGAAAACCGGGTCTTTAAGTAGAAGAATAAGTTCACAATACCTTGTGAGTTTTCAAATGAGTCTTCAGATTTCCAACAGTTGAGTAAGTACGACTGCAGCCATCGTACTCGCAAGTGAACCGTTTAACTTGCTTCATATTGGTCTCCGGATCTGTAGACTCGACAGTTAAAGTTGCGTGAGTTGGTTGAGAAATTGACTGTGATCCAGGGTTAATGTACATGCGGATACTATTGGGTCCGATGCTATGCAAAATATACCTGAAAGCAGACATCTTGATTAAGTTTTTAAAGAATTCGTCAGATCAGAATATATTTTGACAGACGTAAAACAGCAAAGCAACTTGACTAAACGCTCTAAATGAATTAGCTCGGCGCGAAAAAAGTATGAAATGCTTTATTGACAATTTGACAACGGCTAAATTC
>VNWX01002519.1:0-11957 GCA_009869905.1 Ceratophysella communis | reverse complement strand
CACCACTCAGCACGAAGAAGACACGGATTCCAAGCTGCATGTGTAAAACAATATCCTGGAGTAAGTTCAGGGCAGAAGCTACCTGTCAAGCTTAATTTAATTCTCTTCCTTAGTCTGAGCTGAGCTCGGACACAAAAGCTTCGTTCGATAGTTGATTCAATTATTCCGAAATATCAATCTTCAGTATGTTCGCTGAACTTGCGGAACCTGTAGCTGAGCAAGCGGGAGCTGAAGATGAACTTGCGACGTGTTTACGAGAAGCAGTCCGGGTGAAGACTGAAACGAAACCAAGAGATGTGAGCCTACATGCGGGCATGAGGGACTGAGGAGAAAGTCATGCCGAGTTTCCATATCGCGGGTAGAAGCTGAAAGGGATCCAATCCTGAATAAAAGCATCCTCCAGTGCCAAGCCAAGCCAACAACGCAGGCACTCCACAAAGTCCTCCTTGACTTTGACTTCAGGCTGGAAAATAGGATATAGTCGAAGATGCCAGAGATACCTGCTGGTCTTTGTCAGGTGAAAGTACAGTACAGAATAAAATGCTAGAGCAGAGCTGTATCAGCTTCTAGAATCTGCTTTAGTTAGGCTCGAAACTTTTACGAATTTTATAAGCGTTCGAAGTTCGAATTAAAAATGGGTTATTTGATTTTAAAAAAAACCTTAATAATGCTAAAGGGTTGTAATTTAAAACTTTAAAAATTGCCTTCGACAACTGAAAACGGAAATTCTAGTTTCAAAGCTTCGAAATTCCTAGTTCCAAGATTCAAAAGTCAGGAATTCATCTAGCCACTGCCAATCGAAGCTCGTGCCTGGTGCTTTTCCGTCCTGATGACACGAGATTGACAAGAGTCAAAGTGAGATTCTCATTATTTGCCTGGGAATAAAATGAGATTCCAGGAAGGCGTATCAGACACAGGAGGAAGGAGCCAGAGACCGAATCGGATTTTCCAAATGAGGTCTGACAGAGGAGGCGTAACTCTGTGCAATGTGAAGCTCAGTATTGCATTATATAGCTAAATATATTCACATTATGCAGAGTATATCAGGAGTATATAAAGCTTTGATCCTCGAATGGAAACCTACTTTTCTTTTTAGTTTTTACTCACAAGAATGATTAGATGGGCCTTTTCCACGACTATTTCCTATTTTCTTTTGACTCTTAAATCCAAATCAGATTCCTGTTCTTTTCTATAAGCTAGAATTTTATATAAAAGGAAAAAGAGCGAAGATGAGATGAGACGTAGGAAATGAATTTTTAGGAAGGATACGACCAGGATGAATGCAGATGAAAAAGCAGAAAATAGCATTGAATGTAAGGCCGAATATTGAAAATCTGAATCTTTTGGGAGATGAAGTCAAAGCCCGGAAGTAGCTGGATCTCTTTATCTTTTAACTTGACGCATTGAATTCAATCGGAAAGTTGCCGGCTATGTGCGTCTTTCTATTTCTTGGCCGTTGAATTGCTCTGTATTGTTAGGTATGAAAATTTTCAGAGCGACTGAACATTTGAATTTAACCCTGGTCATTCTTCAAAAAATACCTGCTTCCTGGCTTAGTGCAAAAATATATGTTAGAACGTTGATCTCTCAACGGTAGTTTACATGAAATCATGATCTACGGCCCACTTGCATCATAAATATTTTCTAACTTGTATTCGGCTTCACAGCCACAAGAACATGCGTCAATCGACACAGTTTTATGAGCATAATTTACCAAAATTGTTGGCTTACGACTTTCTACGTTCCAGTAGATGTTTTCTCCATGACTGGAGCTTTGCCGTTCAGTCCCAGACCATCAATTTCAATAATCTCACACTTGGGAAATCATCTCCGAGAGACGAGAATCAACAATATAAAAAGATACAGACAATAAATATCATTTATTACTTATGACTTCCATATTGAACTGAACCCAACTGTGAAGTGTGTCGACCTCGAGCTATAAGGTAGAAAGGATACTGAAATAATTGGCTGCGAGGGACATTGGAACGGTCCAGGAGATGAGCAGCCAAATAGAAATCACAAATCAAGAAACCAATACGTGGAGGTATCTAGCCTGTCGTCTGTGGTTAAAGGTCAGATGGGTCACGTCAAATTTGTATCGATTTAATGTCATCTTAAGATGAACATTACAACTGCAGTTTTGCGAAGTATAATGCGCTTCAAAATAATTTTCAAAACTGAATATTTTAGTTGACGTTCAGGACATACCGAATCGACATCGACCCTTACGCGTGCCGAGCTATAAATAACCTGTCCTTATTGTATGACACAACCCTATTGCTTCGACTTGGCTTGACTTAAGCCCACACACTGCCCTATTTGTGAGAAAGCAGAAAAAGTGTCGTCGACCCTGTACGGATGGCTGAACACGGAGAGAAAGTCTGGCTTTCTCCGTATTTGTTTCTTTTTTGGCTGTGTGTGTGAGTGGAATTGAGAGTGCCATTGTGAGCGGAGGACAGGGCCGATTTGTTTCCAGCTCTGTCCTTCCTTTTAGCCTCAACCCATTCGTTGACAAGGGACGAAACAAATGCGTTTCTCCCTGCTCAACCGATCAAAGTGGCTTTAGATCTCGGCAAGGGATCTCGGACAACTTCAGCACCAATTCTATCTCTATGCAATGCATACGAAACAAAATATGTCAATGCTTTGCGAGAAAAGGATCCAAAGTGAGGACTACTTTCACTAACGTACTTTCACCATAAGTAAAGCATGAGTGTCGAGAGTGGCTCTTCAGATTGGAGTGCGGCTGTGGGAGTTGGGATCACTCCGATTTCCGGCATTTGAATGCAACTCCTGATTTAGAGTGACACTTTGATACAGGCTTTTCTGTTATGCCTGAATTCGAGAGCTCGCATGTGGAGATAATAGGGACCACTGTACCGCTTTGACGTAGGTACCTGGGTGATCTAGCGCAGCAACGTGGCGTCAGCGTGGATATCATTTACTAGAAACTGTTTAACTAATTTTATTTTTAAATGAGTTATTTTACCTACGAACAGTTCAAAATTTGAGCGATGTTTTAATTTACAAATTTTTTAATTAGCTTGTTAGTTACATGGTATCATCGGTTTGAATTTTCAAAAGCTTTTTTTTTTGCACTTGAAATAATAAAAGCCCATGCAAAAATAGAAGCTCAGGGGGGTTTTTATTGCGATTTTTTCGGACAAAATTTATGCTTTGAAAAATGAGAAGCCCACAGGGCGTTTATTTGGATAGATAAAAACGGTATTTCATAATGAGTCTTATGCATCAGCATTCATATACCCTGATTCATCATACTATGTAGTACTATTGAGATATCTCTAGTACTATTGTGTTTCGTAACGAATTTCATAATCTCCTGTCTTGGTGTAATGTAAAAATGTAAAATGCTTATGCTTACGACGATATTTTTCTTGCGGAGTAGAAACAGAAATTTCATAACGAGAACCTATAAAAGCCTCGGATGGAGCCGATTTCAAGTTCAACCCGTGTTAGTTTTCGTTTGAGCCAGTTGAGCTTTCGTCCGATCGGTCATTGAAGAGTGAGAGTTACGCGAGTTTTCGAAACAGTTGAGACTGTCAAGTGCCAGTTTTAAATCAGTGAATTTATCAATTATTTTGATCGAAGATTTGCAAAGATGGCCGGTCGTGAAAGTACCCCAAGTGAGCCCGAGTTGCCTGATGGCGATGTGCCAATGCCAAGAAGCTCACCGGAAAGCCCAAAGCCATGTGAATGCGGAGCTGAGAAATGCCCGGTAAGTGGAACGTAAACACTGGTAAATGATTTGCAGTGAAATAGCAAAAAAATATTGAAACTCGCAAAAGTATTCGTTTCAAGAAGTTCAAATACAGCTTAGCCAATTGGGCAATAGATTTTGGCAAATTTTTGAGATTTGAAATACTTGATATACCCTAGCACATCCAGGTCTACGGGAAACAATTAATATTGATCAGGTACTGATATTTCAATTCTTATCTGGCATTCTAGTGGTCAACGCTGGAACTGAAGGAGTGTGGACATGAAGTGATCGTCCCATGCAAAGGTTGTCAGAAGCAGCCGGATGTGACGGTTCTATGCACTACTCTAGTCGAGCCTACGAACCCATCTCCATGTGGACATCCGGTTTTAGTGCCCTGCAGCCTCAAAGATGAGCTCATTCCGAACGCCGTGGCTAGACATTGTACCGAAATCTGTGGAGCTACGTTCGTCAAGGAGGAAAACGGCTGTGGACATATCTGTCCAGGAACCTGCGTTTTGTGTCGGCAGGGACGCTTCCATGTTCGTTGTACGAGCACTTGTGATCGGATCTTGATTTGTAATCATGTGTAAGTAAATTTCACAGTAAAAATTTGATTTCGACGTGGTTATACAGTGTTTGATTTTTGCTATGATATTAATGCTAATTTTTTGAATAGATGCACTGAACCGTGCAATCAATGCTGCCCACCATGTCCAGCTTCGTGTGAAGTTGGATGCGAGCACGGCAGATGCAAGAAAACATGCGGATATCCTTGTGAGCCATGCCAGGTATGAAACACGCAGTTTTCAGTACAAGTATATGACCCGCTACCACCTGTTTAGATTGAGCATTTTTTACAGTTTTGGAAAATCTAAATTTTATGAATTTTCTGAAAGGCAGCCCAGTCATCCATTTAAAATAATTTTAGGAACCCTGCGTCTGGGAATGTCCACATCTGAAATGCACCAAGAAATGCGGAGAAGTTTGTGACCGACCACCATGCAATGTATGGTGCCCGAAAATACTTTCTTGTGGCCATCCATGCATTTCATTCTGCGGTGAGCCGTGCCCCACCCTTTGCATGATCTGTGACAAGGATCGCCTGGAGGCTGGACTGCTTCATTGCAAGGATACTGTTGAAGATACTGATCGGTAAGGTTTTCGAATCCCTCCTGAACGATTTACCATTGCTTGAAATGATTCTAACGTTTTTCTATTGTTTGAAACATTTAGATTCATTTTGTTGCAAGACTGCGGCCACTCCATTGAGCTTTCAGTGATGGAAGGCTGGATGAATGTCCAGGATTCGGAAGGAGAGTTTTGTCCGAAGATGTGTCCACTTTGCAAGCGGACCATCTACAGATGCCGCCGCTACAATGCTGTCATTCATCGAATTCGAGTTGATACCGGAAGAATTCAGACTAAGATTTACGGAGACTTGACTCAGATTCGAGAATTCCAGAAGGATTTCCTCTGTTTCATGGGAGAGGGATCGCAATTGAAAGAAATTCGTTTGAAGGATATGTACGAATATTTGGAGGAATACTTGCCAATGAAGAAGGGACATAAGGGAGAACTGAACTACCTTAACGTAGGTCTAGTTTTTATGCTATTTTATGAACGTAAAGGTCCGGTCAGAATTGCGACCTTTTATTGATTTTTGACCTGTGACCTAAATCCATTTGAAAATTCTTGGCCTGAAATCAGGCGTCTATGCTTCACTGATTTCGTTATCGCTAACCAGACCTATATTTGTACCATTTTCAGCTCGACTACCAGAAAATCAGGTCCTTGGTATACGTAACCAAAATCTGGCTGGACATTGAAAAAAAGTTCGAGCAGTTCGTCGAGGATGAAATGGCGAAGACTCACTTGAACGTCATGCAGCATTGCTATGAACGTGTATTTGCGGAGATAATTGATCTTGACCTTCCACTTCGGCCATTTGAATACCGGGACTTCCATCGCCAACTCGAGCGCTTTCATGACCTCTCCCAACTTTACCAGCGAAGATGCTTCAAGCTGAACCAAGGGGCAGAGTTGTGCCGAACTAGGGAAGGACGGAAGGCATTCGAGAAGTGTCAGGATTTGGCTTGGCTTTGGGCTCCCTACGATGAAGATTTGAAGGCTAAATTTCGGGCAGCATTAGCGGTAAGTATTTGATATTTTATTTCAGCTATATTGGTGTTAAATTTTTTAAAATTTGCTAATTCGAATTTAATTTTTATTTCTTAGGAACTGGACGAAATTGTGAAGTGCACGCTGAAAATAACTGAGGAAGAACGCCGGAGCATTTTGAGAGCTATTGGTCTCTGTTCCGGAAGATGGTTCAAATGCCCGAACGGACACATCTACCTGATAACCGAGTGCGGCGGAGCTACTCAAACGTCCTTCTGCAACGAGTGTGGAAGGGTGATCGGCGGGATTAATCATCGAATCGTTGAGAACAACACATTGGCCACGGAAATGGATGGAGCTTTGGAAACAGCCTATCCAGGAGCTGCTGGCGGACTCGATGAAGACCAGTGAAAGTGTCCAGAAATACCTGCCCGAGCTAAAAACGCGTAATGAACATACATGAAATAACGAAACAACCAAAATGAATTATTTTCTAACTGCAGCTAAAAAATTATAAAAAAATGTAAAAAGAATGTTTCGAATAAATGAATTTAAGGGAAAACGCTATCGTGATAATTTTAATTTATTCAAATGTTACTAATTATTAGGATTCATAGCCTCAAAGAGGTTCCAGGTTTACCATGGATTATTCAGGTAGTGTAGGTATTATTAGGTAATGTAGCATTGCTGCACGACGTGGAAGCGGGACTGAATCCAAACTTTCACCCCTTGCGTGCCGTGGTTATAAGCTAGCAGTAAGCAGTAGAAGACCCGAAGCTTTTATTGATTATTCGGAGTTCCGGACTTTCTTCTTCGGAAAAGGCGCACAAGCCCAAGTGAAAATGTGAAAGTTGAACTAGAACTTCGTGGTCAGAAATTCAAACTCTTGCTTTCAGCATTTAATACCTAAGTCAGTTATTCTAGCCTGTGTGTAGCTCATTAAAATCACTTCATAATTCATATTTAACTAATATTAGTAAGCACTTCTTCGCAAATGGCTAATTTTGTTGTTTAAATTTAAGTGAAACCCTCTGCCTGGTTGAGATTATGTGCATGTGAAATGGTTTGGAAATCTGAATTGACGCATACGGTGGTCACGTGGACTCTTCTGGTCCAGATTATATTATTAGGTAAGGTTAAACTTACTACGACGGGTCGGTAGGCTTGTCTATATTAGAACCCTACAATTGTACTAGCGTTAGATGTGTTTGATAATTTAACGCTGCATACGTGAACGACAATTATTTTAACAGAGACTCTGTTGAATTATTCTCGCTTATTGAGTTTCTTGGTTGATAAGGAATATGTAAATTGTACACATCCAAATACAAAGTATGGTCGTCGTTGTTTTAAATATAATGCCACCGTAGCTCTACCTATTCTTAACAAAATTGACTCCTCCTCCGTAAATGTAAAGGCATTCAATACTAAGCTTAAGAAACACCTGTTAGATAAACAACACATAAATGCAATTCAGAAAAATTCTAGTGATTTTGAATGTACCTTGTGATTATTCATGTATTGACGATGTTGTAAACAATGTATCAAATGTTTGACTGTGATATCTAAATGTAAAATGATTTTCTCTCAATAACCTGATTTCAGGGCTGAAATAAATAAATAAATAAATAAATTGGTATTTGAATCGAAATCGATTCCATCTGGCTTAAAAGCGACCCTGAGATTATTACTTTTTAAAATTACCGATTCGCCGTTTATATAGAGGGAGAGATGAAAAATAGCTCCTTCGTTAAACTCCTACTAATGTTCATACGCACGATATATTGTATATTGCAGTAAGTCTCTGCACATCGACCAAAACCCCAATTGACGAAATGATTGAAGCATCAAGTAAGCGAAAACCCATGGACACTCTCCAGTGTCATGTCTGTCATTCAGAAACAGAGTTCGGGTGCTATAATTTTACTCAGTTCGGTGAAGACTTTGACGGATTTCCCAGACAATGTGATGCCAACTCGACGTACTGTGTCGTAAGTAGAAAATTGTTAAAACATACTTAACACTTAGTCTAGTTTCTCATCGCTTCAATTTTTGGTTTCTTGTTCAAATTTAAAGATTATTAAAGTTCAATAAATCAGTTGAATAGAAGTTTAGACTGGTCATGGTCATGCCACAATGAGACAATGCTTTTTTTATATGTAGATAATTCCAGTCGTCTTTTCTTTACAGGTTCGAAAATTCTCATTTACTCTGACGGATGAGAATGGAACGCTACCCATGAAGACTTTCGCCATCAAACGAAATTGCTCCTCCAAATGTGACCCTGGGTGTGTCATCATGGGCGAGCGGACGAGGCTGTAAGTTTTAAAATATTTACCGTGTGTCTCCGTAACTTTATCAGTACACGCTGATCAGATCTCATGTGTCATCATGATTTTTTTCGAATTATAATTTCTTGGATGGTTTCTAACATTTTTAACTTAATTTTCGACGACAGATTCCCATAGCCCTGTATTTAGCCAAATCCCTGAGCAAAGGCACAGAATAGACCAAACTTCATATTTGCATGACATTAAACTCATCTGATCAGGTAGACGTAGATTCGTGCAAAATTTGCATTCTGAGCACGTACGGACTTTTCACTTATCAAAACCAAACTGACGCGTGACAGTGACGCTAATGTTGAAAAGTGAAAGTTTGTCTTTCCAACTTTCTTCGGTGAAAGTCAAGTTTTAATATTCAGAGTTAAGATGCTCACAAAACTATTTAATATACCCGTGAATTTCGGAGCCCACCGAATTCGTGGGAACACCACCCCGACCTAATTCCAAGTCTGAATGACATAAACTTTCGGAATTCGGTTTTCCGGTTCTGTTCAGGAACCAGAAGTCAGAGACATACACGCAAAGTAATCCAACATCCTTCGTCTGGTTTCCGTCTAGCTATCGATCAAACCGTGACAGCTCTAAGAAAAATCTATAATTCATTCCATAGCTCGCAGTTCCTTTTTCAGAGTTACATAAGTTACAAGGCACAAAAGTCCCATGATTTTCAAAGGACGACGTGCCAGGACATTGATAGCGGTAATCAAATAGCCAGTGTTATTTCGGAAGGAAAGTGAATTATTCAGGACTGTGTGAAGCATGGCGTTAGTCTAGTCGTCCTAGCAGTTTATTGGGCATTTGACAAATTATTTATAAATTGAATTCAGGGGGTCGATTTCGGGTAGATCATAGATCAGATCACATATGTTTTCTTTAATCTTAGCATCATGTAGACAAGCACATATTATGGTAGGTTAGGAAAATCGCATGCGATCTTGGGACCTGGTTCGATTCGGCCAGGCACAAGGGAAAAGCGCAGCGGCCTGCTAAAACAAACCAATAATTATTTAGCACAATTTACGAAAGACGTGGCCCTAACTCCGATCTCCTAAATTTTTCAGATACGTCTGTAACTCGTGCTGCTCAAACAATTTGTGCAATACTGATGGCGGATCTCAATCCCTGCATCACCGCGGTCTGGATTATTTATTGAAACGCATCTTTGTGTCTGCTTGTAGTATTTTGTCCATATTTCACGCCTCTTCCACATTCAGCTTCCTTTCTCCGTAGTCAGCCATCAGCGCTGTACTGTTCTATGCAAGAAAACTTTCTTCCAAGTCAAGAACTTCGGAGAGATCTCCATATATCCTTTAACTCTAATCATCCCAGACAGCCGCCTGCTCCAATGAATATCCCAAAGTATCATGATTCACTTCATTAGTCCAATTAGGCACTGAGCACATGCTGTACTATTACTATTAATTAGAACAGAGAGAACCAGTATATATTGTAGTAAAATAACTATACTTTTAGTATGTAAGCCCGAGCTTCTGACTTACGTGACCAAATAAATTCAGTTGATTCTACGATGCTTCAGATGTTATAAACTAAACTAAACTGCAATGCTGTTTAATTTGTCCAATGAATTTGTGTCCATAAAATGTCCATACAATTTTTAGTCCATGCGAATGCCCGTAAAGGTTTTGTCCATAAAATCACAATTTTTTTAAGCTGCGACTGCGCCATTGAAATAATACGCGCACGGTATTGTATAACGTAGCTACGTAGCCGTATTTTATTCTCATTTTGCTGGATTTCAATAAATCTAAATTTTGGTAACAAGCTTTAATGCCAATACTATGCATATTTAATCTAGATCTACCTAATAGACACAATGGAGCATACGACTTCATCCGACGGAGATTTAAAGTAGGTAAGCACACAGATTAGCGATTTATCTACGAAGTACTTGTGCATTGTACATAGTAATAACTGGGGTTTTGTTTGAATATCAGGCTTTTCCGGTAATTAAGTAACGTTTACTTACGCATCAATTATTTACAATAGTGGCCACATACATGCGGTCTATTAATTACGAGAAATACGGTAAGTTTCATTGTGGACTAGGCTGGTTAAGGTTCATTTCATAGGTTATAGATTACATTATACAGTACTTATTAGGAGCATTTTTGCTAGAATATTTAGTTTCTATCATGCGAGCTATACCTTCTTAAAGATTACCACGTTCATAACAACTAGACCCCTAGCACTTGTACTAACACAGTAGTCATTTTCAAAGGCACTAATTTACATTAAGTATTCCATATCGGATTGTATTTTAATTATTGAAAGCCTATTGCGGACATAATTTTGGACACATTCTTAGAACAATAGCGCGAATACCTCGAAAATTCATTTTGACATAATGACACACAGCATCTAAAACGTAGGCTCTCAAGTAATCTGTATTTATACTGAAACTTCCAAAACAACACAGGAAAAATCTAGGAAATAGCCAACAACGTCAAGCTTATTTAGAAAAAAAAATCAAACAAAAGAAAATCAGGTACAACACTTTTTTAAACTTTGTAAACTTGTTACACACGGGAAATAATTAACGTAATCAAATCGGAACTAGCTAATTAACTACAGACATATAATTAGGTTGCCAAAAACGTCATGTTCCGCTCCAAAATTTCGTTTAGAGAACCCATAGTGTAATTTGGAGCCAGAGCCCGTGTTTTACTCGATAAAATCAAACCATTAATTGGAACGCCGGGAACTCAGTAATCCAATTATGGCTGCCTCGTACAAACCAGAGCGTAGCCCTTGAGTAAACACAATTACAATCATAGAAAATAAAAGTTTCAAGTCGAAGAGCCATGCCGAGAGTGAAGGTCTAGCTACTAAGGTAGCTAAGGTCTGACCTTTCAGGCTAATTGAAGGCTTCATGGAGAAAATCAGTAAATTCTGACGTGCTAGCATTTGAACCTAAAGCTATAATTCTCGGGAGCACTGGACTGGCATGCTTCGCTACATTGAGTATTTTATTGAACGAACAAAGAACAAATACTGGGATTTAGGATCCCAGTACAGTATAGTACTAACATTAGTGATGAGATGAGGCTTCAATTAGGCCTTAATTAGGAGAAGGCCTGAGTGCCAGGCTGAATATCCGTGTGAGCTCATAGCACCTGAATTTTGAAGTCAAGTCAATACAGAGAACATAGATTCGGAAAATAGTTTTATCTCGTATTTACATAATACCTCGAGCGACGGAGTCTCATAATCTAATTGTCTATTGCTGAAGCGTGCGGAATTTTGGATTTCTATAGTATTTTATATAATGGATTTTCCGCCTCACTAAAAAGCTCTATTGACGATCCGCTGACGAACAATTAGAAGGCTAATTTTGCATAGGCTGCAGCTTATAAGCTCTGGATTGGGCGAAATCCCTAGTCATTTAACAATACTCTTCTTAATTAAGTATAGTATCATCATTTTGGTTCGTTCAATTAATTGTGTGTGGGTAGCATGCTATATTTTGGTATACAGTATTGTCAGTGTTAAATTAGGAATCAGAACAGTATGCACGCTGAATGCTGACAGAGAAAGTTAAATAGGATGCTTTCACCGAATGAATGTTGAAAATCTGGAGTTTTCAGCTTAGGAGATTCTCTCCACGTAGTTGCCCGGGAAAGTGCCAAAAAGACCGGTCCGTGTGCTGGTCCCTACAAACCAGCCATCATCACATTTCTCCAGAACATGAACCGTGTCATTTTCTCTCAGCTCCAGCTCGTCTTGATGGGCAGGGAAGTAGTTGTAAATGG
>VNWX01002518.1:0-11962 GCA_009869905.1 Ceratophysella communis | reverse complement strand
AAACAAGTTTCCGAACAAATATGTAACATTTTTGTTTCTGTTTTCCAGGCGCAAGCTGCAAGCCCGTTTGACCGAAGCCGAAGAAACCATCGAATCTCTCAACCAGAAGGTCCTTGCACTCGAGAAGACCAAGCAACGCCTTTCCACCGAGCTGGAAGATATGCAACTGGAAGTCGAGCGAGCTCAAGCTCTCGCTGCTCAATTGGAGAAGAAGCAGAAGTACTTCGACAAGATCGTTGCCGAATGGAAGACCAAGGTGGACGATCTGTCTGGTGAGCTGGATGCTTCCCAGAAGGAGTGCCGCAACTACTCCACCGAACTCTTCCGCCTCAAGGCCGTCTTCGAGGAGGGTCAGGAACAGCTCGACTCAGTCCGACGAGAGAACAAGAACTTGGCCGATGAAATCAAGGACCTCATGGACCAAATCGGAGAGGGTGGACGCAGCATTCACGAAATGGACAAGGCCAGGAAGCGTCTGGAAGCCGAAAAGGAAGAGCTCCAAGCCGCTCTTGAAGAAGCTGAATCTGCTCTGGAGCAAGAGGAGAACAAGGTTCTTCGTGGTCAACTCGAACTGTCACAAGTCCGACAGGAAATCGACCGCAGAATCCAGGAGAAGGAAGAAGAGTTCGAGAACACGCGCAAGAACCATCAACGCGCTCTCGACTCCATGCAAGCCAGCTTGGAAGCCGAAGCCAAGGGCAAGGCCGAGGCACTCCGCATGAAGAAGAAGTTGGAGTCCGACATCAACGAACTCGAAATTGCTCTGGACCATGCCAACAAGGCCAACGCCGAGGCACAGAAGAGTATCAAGAGGTAAGGACGAACCAGTGCAGTGGTAGCATTTATCATTTCCGAAACTAGATAATTATCAATTGTTTGAATATTCAGATACCAACAACAACTGAAGGAAGTCCAAGCCCAACTGGAGGACGAACAGAGAGCCCGCGACGAGACGCGCGAGCAGCTCTTAATCGCCGAGAGGAGAGCAAACGCTCTGGCTAATGAACTGGAGGAATCACGAACTCTGCTTGAACAGGCAGACCGAGCGCGACGAACTGCCGAGACCGAACTTACCGATTCTCATGAACAAATCAATGAGTTGGCTGCTCAAGCTGGTTCTTTGGCCGCCGCCAAGAGGAAGTTGGAAGGCGAACTTCAAACTCTCCACGTAAGCGAATCCGGACGCCATTGCATTGGCCTTATCGATAGATCATTTCGTAGTAATACCTGGTTTGACCACATTATAGGCTGATCTTGAGGAAATCCTCAACGAGGCCAAGAATTCCGAAGAGAAGGCAAAGAAGGCTATGATCGATGCTGCTCGTTTGGCTGATGAGCTCCGAGCTGAACAAGAACACGCTCAGAGCCAAGAGAAGATGCGTAAGGCCGTTGAAGCCCAGATCAAGGAGCTCCAGGTCCGTCTGGATGAAGCCGAGAGAGCCGCTCTCTTGGGAGGTCGCAAGACCATTGCTAAGTTGGAAGAACGTATTCGCGCCGTTGAGCAGGAATTGGACGGTGAACAGAGACGACATGCTGATGCACAGAAGAACTTGCGCAAGGGTGAGCGACGTATCAAGGAACTGACGTTCCAGGCTGAAGAAGATCACAAGAATCACGAGCGAATGCAGGATCTGGTCGACAAATTGCAGCAGAAGATCAAGACGTACAAGAGGCAGATTGAAGAGGCCGTATGTGACCAACAAGATGATACCGGTGCCATATTTCATCAGACCTAAGTTATAATGTCTTATTTATTGTCTCTGCAGGAAGAGATTGCTGCGCTGAACTTGGCCAAATTCCGAAAAGCCCAGACCGAACTTGAGGAGGGAGAGGAGCGTGCGGATATGACTGAACAGGCTTTGTCAAAACTTCGTGCTCGAGGTCGTGCTGCTTCCGCTGCACCGCGCGGTTCCAGCCCTGCGGTAAGAAACTGATCAGCCAGTTTGTGTCCGCGACTTTCTTCTTCTCAATTTTCTTTTAATTGTAGTACCATGTTCGTACTATCCGTTATTCGTCCAAAATTCTAAATTTCTTGTTTCTTTTTCTCAACTGTTTCTTCCAGACCTTTTAAACCATCTAGGAACCAACTCGACTATGAGTAAAAATTTATATTACACAAATTACCCATTATATCATGTAAGCCAGGCATAAATTTCTCGTTTCTAATGTGTGTGTCGCTTTCAAATAATTCGTAATTCAGATTTCGATTTACCAGCTTCGATACGTTGTCAGCACTAATTTCCATTTACAAGCTGATTGAATTTTTTCATGTGTACAGCATTATTAACGCCTTATCTGAACCGGTGAAAGTTGGAAACTTTCACTGCTTTCGTCGCATTTTTTCACTTATTAAATCTATTTATTTCTCCAGTATCTCAATTTTTAATGTATTTACGTGCTTTTGTTTGTTTCACTGAAATACTGACCATACGCATTACTAAAAACATAATTACCGGAAATGCTAATCTAATTACTGGCTTTCTCTCCACAGTATCGGCCATCGATGTTTCCATCATCCTCGGAATTTATGCGCTCCTACGATCCGTTTCAAGACCCTGAATTGTTTTAACTTGCCCACCTTATATTCTTGAAAAAAATCGGACTATACCCAAGTTCTACAGTAACTAAATTCTAAACTAAAATTGGGCTAGAAAATTAGAAATTAATTAAAATTCTGAGTATAAAAATATACAATAAAACCTACTGAAGCTGTACGCTGCATTTGACGAACCCAGAACTTGTTACCTACTTACTCAACTCTCTAGTGCCTATGATAGCGTACAACTAAGCATATTTAGTTTGTCTAAAGATTGATTGCCTTATGAATATACGTATTAAGTATTTGTAAGAATTTACTGCACGAATGGAATCGAGAGAATGAGTGATCAAACAAACCCGAAAATTAAATAGTACAGCTTTCCCTTCAAAAAATCGTAGAAATCAGACCTCTTATCTGGAGCTACATAATTGTGTGCATAGTTTAGGCTTCTGTCGTTTTTTTGTTTGCTTTCTCTTCCTTTTCTTTGTTTTCATTTCTTCCGGTTAAGTCTTCCCCAAGACTTCCACTTAGTGTGCTATCTAGTCAAATGAAAACAAGCAATTGTCAATTACTTGGATTTATTTATGATTACTCAATTAAATAAGTAGTTAGGCTCTAGACTTATACCATTGGAATGGACTCATAACGGATTGACGAAAGTGTGCACTGAGCTCAGACGTGAAACCTCCAGTTTTCTGTGAATTAAAAGTACAAAGGAATTCTTCAACCCCCCAACGAGAACTATGATTTTCCTTTTCTTTGTTTTCATTTCTTCCGGTTAAGTCTTCCCCAAGACTTCCACTTAGTGTGCTATCTAGTCAAATGAAAACAAGCAATTGTCAATTACTTGGATTTATTTATGGTTACTCAATTAAATAAGTAGTTAGGCTCTAGACGTATACCATTGGAATGGACTCATAACGGATTGACGAAAGTGTGCACTCCGCTCAGACGTGAAACCTCCAGTTTTCTGTGAATTAAAAGTACAAAGGAATTCTTCAACCCCCCAACGAGAACTATGATGACGACGACGACGACTTTTCCTGGATTAATCGAACAAAGACGAACACTTGACAGAACTCCTTTGCTCTTGCGTTTACGAAGAACGACGAGGCTGACACTTGAATAGGAAAAAACAATTAACTCTTGAGCCTATGCTGAATTGAAAATCTTCAATTTCCCTTTTGCGAGCAGAAGAGACAGCAGACGGCGTGTGGACGTAATTAGAAAGTAGGAGAAAGCTAGGCGAGAAAGGCCAGAGTTTCAAGGGCTCTTTAAGTTGAGTTTACGAAGAACGACGAGGCTGACACTTGAATAGGAAAAAACAATTAACTCTTGGGCCCAGTGCCGAATTGAAAATCTTCAATTTCCCTTTTGCGAACAGAAGAGAGAGCAGACGGCGTATGGACGTAATTAGAAAGTAGGAGAAAGCTAGGCGAGAAAGGCCAGAGTTTCAAGGGCTCTTCAAGTAAATGAACGAGGCATTGCTTGGCATGAACTGTGCTGCTCCGGGTGTTGATGTAAATAGGTACCTAATACTATTACCTCTGTATCTAACGTATGATCCTATCATAGATAATAAAATGATCCGATGGCAAGGAACCTCCGAGTTATACCCCTTTATTCCCAAGAGACATAACTGCGGGCTAATAATCTAATTATTCAACAGCCCAGCCATAATTCAATAAACGCAACCGACGTTTGAATTTGAATGCATAATTTTATGGTATCGTGGTTTATAGCGCCTGAAACATGACATAAGTGGAAATTGCATTAACTGTTCACGCTTACCGTAAATCAAAAAGAAACAGCAACTACGCAACCGACGTTTGAATTTGAATGCATAATTTTATGGTATCGTGGTTTATAGCGCCTGAAACATGACATAAGTGGAAATTGCATTAACTGTTCACGCTTACCGTAAATCAAAAGAAACAGTGACCAATTTTGATCGCAGTTTCTCTTAAATTTTAATTTATTACGTCAATTCGATTCAACGGTGTTTGTACTTAATTTATTCTACTATACAATTTTCTACATTTAGGTATTTTTTTACAACACGTGACAAGCTTCTGGCTAGTTTACTCGTGTCCCGCAAGGAATTTTGACAAGAATCCTTTAGGCTTGGGTTCGACAGTCTCCTTGAAGTAGGTCATCACGTGGCCCTTCTGTTTCCACATCTCTACGGTTTCCTTGAGCTCCATTTGACCCTATGCAAGAACAGCAAAATTTCAGAATGAGCAACGAAATACCTAATAGATAGGACAAAATTAAATACAAACCTTGATTACTAGCATATCAATGACTCTTATATCTTGGATATCCTTATTCTTCATAAATTCTTTTCGAAGAACCACCTGGAGTTCCGGAACCTTTTTGGGGATGTCATACTCGAACACTGAAAGCAAATTCAACAAATATTAATTTTATCATTGACTTGTAAAAGTCGATTGTTTTGTTTTTATTGGTAAAAGATTGGAGATGATACTCGGGAAGTGCTTATTTATACATAGATACCTACGTCGTAAGTAGCGAAGGAACTGTTTTTTAATCGGGAATGTCTATGGCAAGAATGGCACAGTCACAGTGTCTTAAACATCCTAGAAATCACGTATGCTTTAATTAAATATTTAAGTACTTCGGCCCAAGAGTTTCTTTATATAGTTCTCTAAGTACCTTGATTAGTTTTAGATAGATCGCGGCCGCGGCGGCGTTAGAAAAAGAATACATTTGACATTACGCAACGCAACTCACGTAACGCAGCATGCCTATATTGCGGATCGCTAATTCTTGGGGTTTTGGGACATAGGATAGTTTTCATAAATCGTATTACGCATGAGCTTTATGTACAGTATAAGAACACAGAATATGCAGTACTTAACAATTGACAGTAATAATAGATCGTCGTAGCGCCGTGAATAAGGGTGTAGTTACTATAATTTATCGCCCTGTGCCATGTGATCTACGTAATTGCAACATTTCTGTTAGGTAAAAAATAGGACCCATACGGGTGACGGGTGTCGGGCAACATTATGACATGACCATTGACCATTGTTATAAGTTGTATAAGTACATCCAAGAACATAAGTACAAAAATTTAAATAGATATCTGGTTTAAAATACTTGATTTTCGAGGGTACCTACCTAAAATAATCAAGTTCATAGTCAAGGTCTTAAAAGCTATAACATTAAGTCAATAAGTAATTCATTTTCATATTCGTTTGCTCCTTAAGCTTAAGGATGTATTTTAAAATTCAAAAATTTGAATACAAATTCAAATTACCAATATAAGGCAGCTGACGATACCATGCTCGGTACAAGTTGAGGACACGTCGCCGGGCTTCAGTTTTGTCTAGTGAGAGCAGCGGCTTGACCTGTCGTCCCACCGCCTTCACAATTTTCCCACCCCCACCACAACTCATTCTAATTAAATATTTTAACAATCCCCAAATCCGAATTAAAATCTCGAGAAAATTATTCTGAAAGTTGTGGTTCTTCAAAATTCCCGCTTTCTTTTGGGGTTGGTCGGACTAATAGCCACTTCTGGTCGGACTAATAGCCGGTCGGACTTAGTCGGACTTGGTCGGACTTAGTCGGACTGGTCGGACAATTAGTCACACCCCTTTTGGGGCGAATAGCGACGCAGAATTTGAAATATTTCAATCGTCAGATCAGCAGAATCCGGAAAAGTGGGTCGAGCAAAAATTAGAACGTTCTGAAAAGCGTTTTCTTATTGTCATAATTAGTTCGTTAACTAGTTAGCTATTGTCGTACGAGACTCAGATTCAAATACTTTTGTATTTTCTAGAATTAATTTAGTCAGAAACCCAGAACAATGGGTCATTTTCAAGATTAACCAATCGCCACGTCAAACGTCAAATACACGTTATTTAATCAAGCACATCGCGAAGCGTAAGTAATTTTTCCGAAGCATGGAATATTTTACTAATTTAAGCTAATTACTAATAATCATACAATAGAAGAAACGATAACATTGTAAATTTATAAAATTTCCACTTTTTTGTCATAAATTAATTAATTTGCAGGAAGTGCTGGTTCGCAGACTCATTATTCGTGGAAACGAACCGAGGCGGCCATATTTATGTAAGATTTTTGTACTTTGTAAGAAAAAGTTAACATGGAAGAAACTCGCCGGAATCTGGAACTATGTATCAATGAATTCTTCGCTCCTGGAACTTCGAACGAAAGAAAGCGACAGATTGAAGGATTACTGGAAAATTTCTCTCAGCAAAATGGAGCCTGGAAACAAGCCTTGTACTGTCTCTCTACAATCGGAGACAATTGTCACACCATGATGTACTGCCTTTCTGTGATTGAAAACACTATCAAGTGTCGTTGGATGCTGATGATGGAACAGGAACAGACTGAAATCAAGTCAACTATTTATGCATTTCTTCTGCAACATTCATCATCATCCTCTCAAGCACGATGTCCTTATTTCGTACGAAATAAAATAATCAAGCTTTTGACAGATATTGGAAAAGTCGCTTGGCCACATCAACATCCAGACTTTTTCAATAACGTGCTACAAGTAAGTTTAGCGTCCAGCAAGGGTTGGTGTTTTACTTTTATAGCCAGCTTGTACTAATCAATTAATTTCTATGCTTCCAGATATCTCAGTCTTCAGATACTGTAATACTTGGTCTGATATTCCTAAAAACTATCTCTGAGGAATGGACTAATCTCAAAGATGAAGTCAGCACGGAACGAAAAATGACCTTGAAGGCCTTGTTGACGAAAGAAGTTCCCAATATATTTCGTGTGTTTCAAAGTATGTTTGAATTGAAATTAGATATGCATACTGCTTTGCCTTGTTCTATTCAAATGCTGTTTGTCATGTTGGAACAATACTTTTTCCAGATCTACTCCTGGCAAGTATGAAACATCGGGAAACGGCAACTTCGCCTTCAACAGAACATTCTCCAGCGAGTGATGGAGCGATAGCTCTGAATTACGATGAAATCATTTTCTTGACACTCGAAACTGCGACACATTTTGCATCTTGGATATCGCTTGATGGAAGCAACCCCAACCCTCCTGCACCGCAAGGGTCACACGCGGTCAGAGATGAAACGAAATGTGCTCCATTTGGGGTTGATTTTATACAAGTTCTCTGCCAATATGCTCTCTTTGATACCTGCCCGGCCTCTTCTGTAAGTCAATGGACATCGATATCGATACACTGAAGGTTCCGATTCTAGAATCTAAAACACTAGATTGTTAATTCATAATTTGATTCACAGCATACTGGAATCACTCATTCAGTCCGTGCGTTGGGTGCCTTGAATGAACTTCTCTATCGAAAATTCGTTCCAAAGGAATTTGATGACCAAGTGAATTTCATTGTGAGATTTGCGGTGGAGCTGTTGAATAAGATGCTTAGCAGAACGACGGAATCAGCGTTGCCGGAAGAGTGAGTTCTCACACAGAATTACTTTTGCTACATCGAATTTTGTACCAATTTTGTTTAATTATCAACAGGTATCTCGAAAAAGTGATAGAGTTTCTGTGCCTTATAACGAGTTCACATTTCCACCGGTACGACGAGGAGAGTGCCAAAGCATTTATGTCTCTTCTGTTACCATTCACCTTTCGACAGCAAGAAACAATACATTATTACGAGTGCTTAGAAATCTGGGCCAGGCTTCTAGACTACTTCATAGCCCAGCAGCAAGTTGTCTTGGATAGTTATGCACAACCAATCCTGGGGCTTGCGAACGGAATTGTGATGAGTACTGCTAAATATCAAGTCGTGGTTGAAGATTACTTTGAACAAGAGGATGATGAAGTTGAGGCTCCTAGTATAACAAGAAACATCGATATTCTAGTCAAGATTGGAGAACTGTTGCCTGTTGAATCTCTGGAATCTTTGGTAAAACTCAATGCAAAGTATGCAATTTTATCGAATTTTAATTGTCTAATTCTTATACATATTTTCTGTTCATTTTCTTATTTAGAAAAGTGCCTGGGCGGAGTCATGCAGATTCTTCGATAATTTGCACACTTCAATCGGACCTACTCCCAAGACTGTAATCCAGATTTCAAATACTACAGAAATTGAGCATTTCAATTTTATCGTTCAACTGATGGGTCGGTAAGTGTCGTAATTATACTAATTACGTGTAAACTGGACGTCTTTTAAGGGTTACCTCAATTTTTCCAGAATGGCGAATATATTCTACGGGGATGTTTTCAAGAAAGAAGTGGATTTGGGAAAGACTTTGTTCCAGCAGTTAGTTGGAATTTACAATTTCTCACGGAAATTTTACTTTGTAAAGGATCCTGAAGTGATACTCAAGGCGTAAGTTGAAGTCTACCAGTAGGTAAACTGAATTAGACAAGTGAATGACATGTCTGCTGATTTGTTCTTTGTTCAGGAGCTGTGAAATTGTTTTTGCACTGCGAACGTGGACTTATTGGCTCTCCCGTTTCCATTCCGAGATTATTTTGGCAGAGTCGACACTGGAAGACCAGCAAATGTTCTTTGAATTATTGGGAGTCATAACAGAAGTTGTCTTTTTCGCAATAGAAAACCATGCTCAAATCGATCCGTCTATTGTCATCGCTAACGTCAATTTTTTCACAACGTTGGTCAACTCGATTCGGACGCAATACGTATTTCAAATTGCCTCTGTTCAAACACTCGTTCAAAAAATACTGCTCCTGAAAGGAACTTTGAAGCCCGAGGTATGCATTCCAATGCTAAAGACAAAAATGTTTCTTATTGAATTTCATGATAGCACAAACGCTATGCTTAACAGGTATTCAGGATTCTCAATAAATCCGTCGCAATAATCCTGCTTCTTCCATGGCAAAGTGTATCTCAGCAAGAATGGGAGACTCGGACCCAACTTTACAACAACTATATGAAATCTCTCCTGGAAGAACTTGGTCGTACTTCATCTGACCCACAATGTGTGATTTACTATCTTCAAATACTAAATGATCAGTTGGATTGTTTGATGATGGAAAACGCCAATTCCAAGAAGATATGTTGGAACGTCCTTAAGCAAGTGGTCCCGTTTCTTCAAAAACTTTCGACAACGTATCTGCGACAGCCAAGTAAGGCCTCAACAAAACAAATTAGTTCTTTGCTGTAAAATGCTGTTGCATTTGGGGGACTGATTATTCTCATATTTGTAGACGTCAGCGAACAGATTCTCAACTTCTTTTCGAAGATTATGGAAGTCTTACGACAACAAGCTGGAGCCCCATTCTTCGAAGAGTCGATTCGAGGTTTTCTCGCACTATTTGCATCAGAGAATATCATCAATGATCTAATGCGAGAAACGGAGTCGTCTTCTATTGTTGTTGAAAAGTAAGTTTGTTGCGCAGAAAATATTCAAAATGCGTGTGAAGGCCAAACTTTTTTTTAAAAAAGTGTCTATTTACCAGGTTCCTACAACTCCTGCAATTTATGGTGAAAGATCCATCGCCATCATTCAAGAAGTTCCTGGATGACGCCCTGTCCATCTGCTACGACCATGTGTATCCGATTCTAGCCCAACGCTCGTCGCCTGATCTGAAAATTCCGTTCTTCAGTCTAATTCGAGATACCCTCAACTATCGCTGGAACTATTTCTTCCCAACTCTGGTTCTTCATCAACAGAACCTCATGTCCGATCCTACACAACAGCAACAAGATCTTGTCAGTGGAAAACGCTTGGATCAAATTCTGCAGAGCATTGGTCATTCCTTTCTCCAACCTGACTTGGAAGTATTTCGCTACAATCTAGAATCCCTAACATCTTGGAATGAGAAGCATAATCTGTACACAAAACTCGCTTCCCATGGAAAAATCATCTCACAATTTATGACGGTTTTACTCCAAGTTCTAGTTCACAAATCCCACGACCTGCATCGAGAAGAAGTCGCCAGGGTTCTCCACGAAATGTCATCTACGGACTTTCCACAATTCCGGAAGTCATTTCTCTATGAATTTCTTCAGTCGTCCTTCCCTGCCTTGGCTCCGGAACATGTGGCCGTACTAATTCAAAAGTTCGGCTCTACTGGTGGAGAATCCCAGCCGGGTGTCAACAATGAAAATTGCTCTAGCATTGATCTACACACTTTTAGCCTGCTTCTCAGTCAATTTATCGAAGATCTACGGTACTTTCACTTTACGATCGAATGTCAAAAGCTTTCACCATCGTCTCAGGCCATCGGATCAGGAGATGGAAAGCCTTCACCATCCCAAGCCATGGGAACAGGAGGGGACGGCAAGTCACCTTAACTTTAGCAACTCGCCTAATTTCTAAATTATTCTGTCAAACTTCACATCATTATAAAATCTCTGTACTAAACTCAATTCTTCTTTATCTAGCATCGTATTTATAAGTTATTCGCCCCCATAAAAGTCAACCCTGCTATTTTGGTTGGGCGTATCGCGTGTGATCGCCGAACTGTCATCATTTTTCCTAAAAGTTTGCTTAAAAGTAATCGTTTGTCCTCGAAGGAAAACACGCGAGACGTCCACGCTATTTTGTTCTTTAGCACGTTTAATTATATATAGCTTTATATATAGAGAGTCAGTTAATTCAAATTTTATGTTATAGCTAAATTTCTTACGAATGCAAGAGTGTGAAGAGAATAAATTCCGAAATCATCATATTATACCACAGGGCTATGGTCTATGGTATTCCAAGTATTTGAATATAAAAGAAAAATAGATATGCTGATCGCCATCGCTGTTAGGTACAGTACGGTACTGTACTCCGTAATTTTTTGACGATAATTGTCAAGGTTCTTGTTATAAATGTATCCTGGTGATTCCATTTTGATGCTACATGCTGCATTCATGCGCCAGATTGAAATTCGCTTTTGGAGATTGAGATGGGAATGAGAGATGAGATGATCTTCAGCTCAATGATGCTATTCCATGAGGCGATATTAGGATAGCAAGAGGAAGATACCTACCTAGATAATGGCTGATGGCTAGCGGGGATCTGAGCCAGGAGCCAGAGCAAATCGGTCCGGTTCATTGGGACACTCCCACGCAGGGTTGCTGGAGCTACATAGATTAGATTATCAACGGAATTTCGTAAAAGACACCTTCAGCCTGATTTCGCAATTTCCGTTTTTGAGAGAAGAGGTATGTATAAACTCTAAATGTTGGATTTTGCGACCCTTTCAATAAAATTTGAAATTGCTGTTATTTTTGATAAATTGCAGCCTCCACGTAAGCTTTAGAGCAAATTCTAGTCTTTTTTGCAAGTTAATTATGACATAGGACTATATATATACTGATTAGCGACTTGGGGACTAATGTACTGGACCAGCATTATCCAAGCTCCATTTTAGTTACTGGAACTGGTTCGAGGTTCGAGGTGAACGAACTACCCCTACAACCCTGACTCACCTCGCCTCCTCGCTTGCAGGCTCTTTTGTGTACACAACATACAG
>VNWX01002517.1:0-11966 GCA_009869905.1 Ceratophysella communis | reverse complement strand
AAAAATCACAACTAACAAACTATTGCTGAATACTTTTGCATACTTTATGTTTGTGTCATTGCAGATTTTGGCAACGCTTAATTCACATCAAGTCACAATTATCGAAGGATACACAGGCTGTGGAAAAACTACGCAGGTATAGAATTTATCTGGGTAGCTATTGTCACGTACACATTAAATTCTCAATTGTTTTCTTACCAAGTTATTTTGACGCAGATCCCGCAGTACATTCTAGACACCTACGCAGCCTCTGGGAAAAGGTGCAATATTGTTGTTACTCAACCACGGCGAATCGCAGCACAATCAGTAGCGGATCGTGTTTGTGAGGAGCGTAAGTGGAAGCTGGGTGATCTCGTCGGATATCAGGTAGATCTTCCGAAAAATTAGTGATTGCTTTTTATAACATTTAATGATCTAATCGTTAATTCATTTCTCATGTAACCGCCTGAAAACCCTTTCTCTTCTGTTAGGTTGGGCTTTCTCGTCGGACCAGTGAAACAACGCGGTTGACGTATTTGACAACTGGAGTTTTACTCCAAACGCTTATTACTCGACGTTCACTTCAAGATTATAGCCACATCATTGTTGATGAAGTTCACGAACGTGATTTGGATACTGACTTACTGCTTTTAGTCATAAAGAAATTAATGGTTGAGAAGGAAGATCGGCACACGAAGATTGTGCTCATGTCGGCAACCTTAAATGCTGATAAGTTTGCAGATTACTTTCCGAAATGGAGATACCAGGACCATACGGTGCAGACTGGCATTGTCAAGATTCCACAGAAACTTCTCTTTAAAGTTCAGGAATATTATTTGGATACAGTTTATGATCTCTTGGTAAGTGTGATAGGATGTCGAACTTCAGTCTATTGCAATGGTTCTCATTAACAATACCGTGATTGTGATTGTCTTTCATATACTCTATCTATATCTGTTCTTTATTTTATTTATAGGGTGACGAATTCTCTTCTCCTTATTATCGCTCGAACACGGATTCCTTCGAAGAGCCAAAGCTTAGTCAGTTCAGTTACGAGACGGCTATTAAAATTATCGAATGCTTCGATGATCTAGAGACTAGTGAGGATCGACCACAGTTGCCTCAAGGTGAACGTGGTGGAGTGTTGGCCTTTCTTCCAGGATTAATGGAAATTGATACGATGTATAAGATGTGCAACGAATATTCCGAGAGAAAGGCAATGTGAGTTCTATGAATTCCGGAAATAATAGCTTGAACTGTAGATATGTGTAAATAGATAGTGTAATAGCTGTAAGTGGTATCTTTACTGGAAATGTGTTTTACAGTGAGAGTGGGACTGGTTCTGATGTACTTCAATGGACGATTATTCCCTTGCATTCGACAATCACTTCAGAAGAACAACAAAAAGTATTTTGTCCTACCCAACGCGGGCACAGAAAAATTATTTTGGCTACAAATATTGCAGAAAGCTCAATCACAGTCACCGATATTTGTTACGGTAAGATGAACTATTATTTGCATTACCTGTCTAACTCATCTTCAGAATGAATCTGTAGAGGTTTTGTTTTGATTTTCATTTTACGACAAATTGCGTGCGATTTTTTTTATTCTAGTGATTGACTTCTGCCTGACCAAGTCGATTGGATGTGATCCTCAAACTAATTACTCGTGTTTGCGCATGGAATGGGCTAGTCAAGACCAATGTGTTCAGAGGAAGGGTCGAGTGGGACGTGTTTCAGACGGTTACGTATTTCGTATGGTTCCGATAAGTTTCTATGTAAGCTACTAAGCTTTTCCATATATTTACTTCAAATTCAAAACAAGAACTCCTTAGCTACAAGGCTATGTTTCTTCATCTTCACTGCTCTACGTCTGCCTGTATAGGTTATCATTTACATATTATATTTTTGTGTTTTTGGAATACAGAACAGCCTTACCAAAGAGACTGTTCCGGATTTTGAGAAGGCTTGTTTGGAGAATGTCGTTTTGTGCGTGAAGACTTTAAATCTTGGTAGTCCAAAAGCAATTTTGGCTTTGGCAATCGATCCACCGGCTTTACCATCAATTCAGAACGCAATCGCCAATTTGAAAGAGGTACTAGGCTGTTGGCTTCACTTGAAAATATGACTAACTTTAATTTTGCATTAATAACTCTGTGATGGATACGGCAAAGCTAAGTAGTAGAAATCGAGTAGCGACTTACAAAAATATTATTACAGGTCGGTGCTCTCACGATAGAGTCCGGAGGAAAATATACTGCCTTTGATGGAGACTTAACGGAAATGGGCCGACTGATGTCAAAATTACCATTCGACATTCGATACTCTCGCCTCATAGCTTTAGGTCACGTATTTGGAGTTTTGGAAGAAACCATAATTATTGGTAAGCATAATATCTTAATGCCTACTTGCAATAAATGGCACATTTGATTGTGTTTGTAGTATATGTCGCAAATCCAATCAATGCTGATTGCTGATGTATTTTATACCCATCTCTTGTAACAGCTGCCGGTTTAAGTGTGAAAAGTGCTTTCAGTTACCCATTTCACCGCCGATTACTTGCTTATATGTCTAAACTTTCGTGGTCCAACGAAACGTTTTCGGACTGTTTCTCCATCCTCACCTTGTTTAGGGTAAGAGACAAGATTACAGAAATGGGGGATTTTGGAAATAGAATTCTAAATAATACATTTAATTTCCTATTGTTGTATATAATTTTAACTCGTAACTAGACCTGGCACCACAAGAACACCGCACAGGATTTTCGTGGAGGGGTCAGAAGTTGGGCTCGAACTTACTTTGTCCAAGTTAATGTTCTTCGGTTAGTTATTCATACTCTGTTTGCTCTAATATATTCAAAAATTAATTTGAAAATTTTAGAAAGAATCTATATTTGTATTTTAAAAAACAAGAAGCTAACAAATGTTTTTTTTATTCTTTAGAGAAATGAATATTTCCATACAAGATATTCAAAGGCGCTTAGCGAATAATCACATTCACGTAGACGGTTCACGCATTGCGTCAATGGATATGTCAGCAGAGCAGGGTCTAATTCTAAAGGTAGGCAATTTGAGAGCGATTGAACACAGAATCGTGATTTCAGTGCGGTCAATATACTAATATTCCTCTTCTAGCACCCCTCACCTCATTGTCTAATGTCTACTTTTAATCATTTCGTTTCCCTATTCAGATTGTCATGGCGGGCGCCTTTTACCCGAACTACTTTCTCCGTCACCGTCCAGATCAAAAGGAGTATGAAAGGAATATCAGTCGAGATTTGTCTGGGTGTAATCCACTTTTGACCTTAGTTTATAATGGCTTCCCACAGGAGCAACCTGGAGACTTGTAAGTAAAATATAGGATTTACGCGAATAAGAACTCGGTGGAACTATGATTTGTTTTAAACAACTTTTGTGCAATAGGTATGCGCAACATATTACCGCTAAGTACCAATGGCCAAATTCCATTCCATACGTAAAATTTGCGGGTTCAAAAGCTCTGGTGGAGTTTGATGCGAGAGGAACAAAAATTGGCCCTTTGAGTTTAAATCTGTTCCGTGGAATTAAAATGAGACACGTCAGGAACCAAGTCTCCTTCAAGGCGCTCAGGTGAGTCCAATACTACAACCCATGAATGATTCTGTAACTCAGCTGTCGTCGTCGTCACTCCGGAATTCTAGGTATAGGAATTTTACCAGATAATTAAAGTTAAAGCTATTTATTTGTTTGGATTATGATTCGTAATCAAAATTATATCATAGAAATATACAACGCATTGTATTTTTCTTAGATCTGATGCTTCCTACTTCGTTAGAGATGAAGAACTTGGAAGAATTAATAACCTGGTGCGGTACAAGGCACCGCCTGCTTGCCAACTGCCGAGTGTAACGAAAAATGACTACATGGTTTGGGTGACCCATGTATGTGATGTGAACCAGAGTCATATAGTTCCTTGAGGAAGTTAAGGTTTAGTTTTTATGTTGTGATCTTATTTCTGTTCGAAGGTATTTAGTCCAACCGATTTCTGGGTCATCTACAAGACTGAAACTACTAAATTCAATGATATCCAAGCTCTCCTGCAGCAAAACAGAGACGTTTTATCTGTCCTTACAAACCCAATTGCAGGTGGGTTTTGTATTACTATGAAGGATGGTGAGCCGTTCCGAGCTCGCATTGAATACGTCGCCGACAATTTCGATATGCTGGTAAGCTATGATATATGATCCGTTTTAACGCTAAGAGTAGTAGACCACAGAATGTTTCAGATACTACTTAAGTCAGGTTAGGTTAATGCTCGGAACTCTAATATACTACAATTAATTTTTTTTTAATGTTAAGGTGTTCCTCGTGGACGTTGGTATTAGTATGTGGAAGACGCCTTCGGTTTGTTTCGAGTTCAATCAGAGATTAGTTCGAGCTGGAATTCATAATTACCCTGGTCTGGTATGTTATAAAGAACTACTGTAATTAATAGTATTATAAAATGTATATCTTATGCCTTCCTGTTATCGTAAATTATGAAATACAAACGAAATAATTTTCAAACAGGCTATGAAGTGCCGTATTGTTGGAATCCGACCGCTCGCAAAATATGCCGGAAACTGGGATCAAGAAACTGCACGCATTATTGGTACACTACTGGCGGAAAACAGAAATACAATGATGATGATTGTAAGGATTACACGTTAAAGAATGCTAAAGTGTAACCGTAACCTTATCGTGAGTGTTGTGTAAGCATTGCGCGTTTGTTTGCAGGTTTACTCAGTTGTAGAAGGTATCATTGCTTGTGATCTATACGGAAAAGGAGTAGATAATCCCCAGTTTCCTGGCCGAGATGTTGGTATTCGTCACAAGCTGTTGACTTGTGGCCATGCTCGAGAAATAGATGAGCCCAAAGAATCACAAGTATTAGAACTATTACATTACCAAATATAGCAAATTCCAGTAGTCTTGGACTTTCAAAATACAAACGGTTCTATCAGAGAAATCTTCTGTAAACGTTTCAGGAAAATAATAACATCCGTTACAACCATGGATTTTATGCATCATCTGAGGATCAACTTCAGCGCTATAATGATGCTCAGATAAGCAAATCTAGTCCACCCTGTCCATTACGAGCTCCTCAAATGGAGGACTGCATTCATGACGTGAGTAGTTCTTGAGAAGTCCTGGTTTCTTTTTAAATAGTCAAACTACCAATCTTGCAGTGCAAAAAATAATCAGCAAAGCATTGATTTTGAAGCCGAGACTTGATAACTTCTTTTGATTTGTAGTATTTGCTTCGTGGACCATTCAGCCCTCTGGAAATGACGTTCAAGGCGCTGACAGCTAGTGCTCATATTAAATCAGTAACAGTGGACGGAACGAGTGTTAACTCGGTTTCCTTGGATCAGGATCCTTATAGCCAGACTGCCCGACTTCTTATTGCTGCTGGTGTGGGGAT
The DNA here is from genome assembly GCA_009869905.1 of Ceratophysella communis. Lineage (NCBI taxonomy): Eukaryota > Metazoa > Arthropoda > Collembola > Poduromorpha > Hypogastruridae > Ceratophysella > Ceratophysella communis. The sequence goes on along the minus strand of VNWX01002517.1, from coordinate 6,546 downwards.
TTCACAGCGCTCTGGAAATGTCATTGCCCGGTAAGCGTTTTGTTCCTTAAAGAATATTGGTGTGCATCATCAAACGTAATCCTGATATGGAATATAACAGAACAGAAAGGCTTACCTAATTTTTATGATTATGCTGGGTTATATATATATTACAGAGAAACGACGCTCATGCCACCCATTCCAGGACTCGTCGGTCTACTTACCATGATATTTTGTCCTAAGATGCAACTTCGAGCCGAAAAAAGTCCAGATGCATTCAGTGGATGCCTCAGCGGCCTTGGCATTGATCCTATTCATCACCAATCTGTGTATCCCGATCATGACATGGAAGTGGTATTCGACACTCACTTTGACAAAGTGGATATCGAACGGGTTAGTTCCTGTTTCTCACACGTACGCCACATTTCTATACCATAAATTAAACAATAAATTGTCTCTTCTTGACAGATAAACCACATTCGCCTGACTATGAACATGGTGCTTAACAACGCTGACCAATACAGCACCAATCCAGCGTTCGATATAGAACACTTGCGCACGAATGCCCGTCGAGAAATTCGCGTGTAAGTGAAGCAGAATCTACTTCTAGCATCTGAAATACTAAGTTTAATTTTTGATTTCTTAATTATAATTATGCGTTTCTGTCTAGCCTTCTTGAAAGGGATCGCCCAACTGTGGAAGAAACATTTCCTCACAAGGAATTTGCCTGGGCTGTGACCAAAAACAAAGAAAAGCCAAAGGAGATGGAGGTAGTCCCGAGCAGACGTGGAGGTGGCAGGAAAGACTTTGGCTATCGAAAAACGGATGTCTTTCCACTTCATGACACTACTGCAGTAGATCCAGACCTACGCTCCTCAAGTCCGAACACCTTTTCCTATTAATTATCCTAATCGAGAATAGCTTTAGTTCGTTGGTAATCTCCTCTCTATAACTCAACTACCTCATTAGAATTCAGTGCTGCGAGATTACATAATATTTCTGTTATTGGGTTATAGAATGAATTTATTACTTTTGATACCATCAACACCAACTTGTTCTATTTAGCTATATATTTTGGAACTACTATTTCCATGTTGATCGTATGAATAAAATATTAGAGCAAACTCACCTAGGTATCCAGTCAGATTCTTCGAGGTCGAGGGTCGCGTCCGTTTCAGGTTTCAGCATCCCGATCCAAGTTGATTGTTGCAGTGGGTGGAAGCAGTTATTTAGTATAATATGCTTTGTACCTACTTCATAAAACTGAAATATTTGCCGCTTCCACTTTTGGAGTTAGTTTGTACGCGATACGTTATGTAATTTTTGACTTAAGTTCAAGGTGAGCGTGAACTTTCAGTTGAAATCAACGTTTTAGAGAGATATGACCCGCAAGACAGTGATAGCACGCACCAGCGCCAGTAGGAATGGGACGGTAAATCTCAGATAGCATCTTTTTTCGATTAGCTGCAAACTTGCCGGGCAATAATCATAATGATTCCCACTATCGTTGCATTGTCGAAAGCTTTCATATTTATTGAGCGTTATTGTAGGTGAGTACCATATATAGGAAGTTTAAAGATTCCTTATTGTTAACTGGGTGTTTCGAAATGAATGAGTTATACAGATGTTCGAAGCCTGATTTAAATAGTGCATTGCTGTGGTGGTTGATATTCCTCTTCAATAGGAGGATATGCGACCATGTCTTGTTGCTTCCTGTCGGCAACCATTTCGGCAATTGTCTTCTTACTCTCTCGACCACGGCAGTATACATAATGGTTTGAGAATTGAAGTTCAGCTTGCAAATCTTTGACAACAGTTTCTGACCACCCGACTTTTGTGTTCAATACTTCCGTGTAGGTCATATTTGCAAACTCTGGTGGGGATATTACCATCGGGTCACCTCCAGGATTTCTGGTAGATAATAAAAAATAAAATAACATTCAATAATTGATGCATAATTCCGGTATACTTAAAATATATATGTAGTTTGAAATTTTGAAACGTACGGCATGACTTCGGTAATTCCAAATCTGCTCAAAATTTGTTCATCGGGATATCCACTGAAGCAGCTCTCTATTTTCGCACGTGGATAATAGAAAATGAAGGAGTTACACATTTCATCTCGAGACGCCCTGCCACCGATTACCGCACTTGGCGGTGATTTCCACTTCGAGTCGTAAGAGCATTCTGAAATACAGGAATTTCGCGGTTCATGCATACAAAAGTACCTTTGTATTCTTTATCGTGAGCAATGAAACGTGATTTTACCCAGTGCGAGATGGTCGCCAGGCAATATTTTCACATTTTCACGGAGTGGACGGTTTTCTTGATAGTCGAAATCATAATTGTTGTCATACGATAGCCAGGGAAGCTCCTTGTCTCCCCTGAAATGACGCAGCTTAATTTTCCTTCCTGTGGTATCGAAAATTAAAGGTTCAATTTTTGCTTGGTATACCAACTGAAGCAGTCTTACCTGAAATATGAGCATGCAGCATAACATTGAAAAAGTTGATTCCCTCTTCAGGAATTTCAGTTGACGTGCACCCGGAACTGCAATGTCCGGCCAACACATAGTCCGTAGTATCAGGAGGAATAGTTAGAGCAACTGATGTCAAGTGACCCACCGCCATCATACCGGCGTCGTATTGTCTGTTCGCCACCAGTAACAGATAAAGTATACTATGGAACCTCAAAAAGCAAGCCTGTGGAGCAAATAATTATAATCACTAACCGGAGCTTATCTGTGTGAAGAACGGTGAACCCAGTTTCGAGCTGGACGCCAGCCCTTTCTTCAGGATTATCTAAATGCGCTTCCAATACTAAATACTCATGCTCGTCTTCTGCGATTGGAAAGCCAGTGTAGTCGGGAAATAACATTATCTATCAAATCATAGGACAACTTATATAAGCCCTGGATACTTGAGTGGTTCATAACTTTAATTTCTGAATTATTTTAGGCTTATACCCGTCCACCAATGCTCCAGGCATACAGACCAGCCGAGCAGTATCGCATAATAGTACCCAACTCTCCGGTGTAACACTCCTCATTGCGACCAACCCAGCTTTCAAAGAATTCAAAAGGGTCTTCTCCTTCAGGGGCCTTGCAAATGTACGCGTTGAAATGATGCGTGTGCTTGATGCCATCTGACCCAATGAGCTTGGGTAAAAACTATTCGAACAGTGACGAACAACGAAAAGAACTTCGATCATTACAGGTTTGTATAATTTTAAGCTGCATTCCATTCAAACAAAGTAATATCTCGTACCCCAACGACGTGGCGTTTTCCCTTGGGCAATGGACTCTTGTGGAATGAGCACCAGTACGTTGTATCTTTTTCGGGCATGGAAATGTTAACGGTCACATCGAAAGAATCGAACCTATCAAAATTTAGATATATGATTAGGTCAAACGCATTCAAACTACATGGGAAAACTGCTGAAGCTTTATTTCGACGCGTTTCCCCGATTGCAAATTGCAATAATGCGACCCTTAAGGTTAATACTCATCATCGCTAGCGTCAGCACCGCTTGTGCTGAGCTAAAAAAACGCGACGCTCGAGATTCGATGATGAGTATGAGGCTTTACTCAGAAATATCTACTGGCGGCAAAGCAGCATCCAGCATGTTGGTCGAATAAGCTCCTCGTTCTCCCAGATGATATTCAATGGAATCAGAAGCGCCGATTGCCCAAATGAGTTTCGTAGAATCTTCCTGTAATAATGAGAAGGCAGTTTGAATAGTTAACTGGAACTGGATGCTTACTGCAATTCATCTGCCGTATTATTCTTTACCGAAATTGCAACATCCTGATCGTCACAAGTATTCAGTAGTCGAGACATTCTCAAGAACGTATGGGTTCCGTTTTCAGTCGCTTCCAACAGTTGCCAATTTTGCTCATCATCCACAACTGGCTCTTGGTTTCCGATGCCGAAACGATCCTAAAAGTTCCAGTCGCATGTCATTTATGAGACTCTGATAAATGCATGTCTTGTCAAAAGAACATTCGCTAACCGAAAAATAAGAAGTTCCGTTGGGAAACACGCCTCCGATAATGATATCCGCTCCGGTCATCCCTCCTTTCGGACTAATACCAAAACCGATAAACCCAGTTGTTTCCACCTGCAGAGAAATTTCTACTATCTGAGTATCCAGTGATGCTGTCCAGCTAGCGACAAATTTCCCAGCAGTATCCAGGGTTTCAGTTCTCGTAACGACGTCACCATCTTGTTTCTGAGATTGAAGCTTAAATGAGTTAACCCCTCCGAGTAATGCGAACAAGGCTATGCCAGCAAGAAAGTAATTTCGAAATGAAAAAGCCATCTCGAATTGACCAAAATTTATGACCAATAATACCAAAAATCGTTAACTAAAAGTATGCTTGAATTAACCTCAGCAATGAAATGTTCCGTTTGATCAGGAAATCTCTAATTTATACTAGTGGGTGACGCATTCATCAAGTTCATTTGAGATTAAGTATTATCTTGATACATTTTTTTTAGCCCACGAAGTGGGAGTGTCGTAGCGTAATTTTTAACAGGCGAAATCCGGAAAGTGCTTATTTGCGGAAGAGAAAAAATTATAATCTAGGTGCAATCTTATCTTAGCGTCAAAAACACTCATAATTAATTTTTTTTTCAGAGTGACTCCAAGCACAATTTATTTAATTTCCATAAATTCGTAAATTCTAACAAATAGTGAAAATATGCGCTACAGGTTATCAATAGCAAATATTATTTCGCTGCTTAATGAAAGCAAGGGTTTAACAACTCTAACAAGGTCTAGTTAGTCAGGTGTGTCAAGTTTCAAGATCAGGATTATGTTGGATCAATAGATAACACATGCTATTGGAAGAAGCAAGCACTTCAAAGCACTTACCTAAGCAAGCCCCACTTACACCAATAATGTTTGTACGGTTCACAGAGCAAGTCACAATCACAAGTCAAAAGAAATTAGAACGATTAGGCATTCAATCCAAAAATAAGCTGGGGTTTTCCACAATTGAATTGTTGTCAATCAGGCAGGCAGTGCAAGTGGACACACGTTTGTAATAAGTGATATACCAATACAAAGACAGGAAATTTGAGATTTTATTTATATTTTGTATTTGTAAGCTGCGTTTTATTGAAACTTATTTTCATGATATACGGTATGTACATGCGGATTGAGAAATTTCCTGGTTACATTAAAAAATTAGAAAGTGTATCGGTAAAATCCCCGTTTTTCAAATATAATGTATTTCGTCGAATCGAATGAACAATGAATACCTTTCAATATTGTACAAACAAGATTAATGGTAAATCTACCAAGTACTTCCCTGCATACCGCCTACAGATCGCTGACCTATAAGCTTGGGCGTTTTTGTTATTATGAATAAAAGTCGCTTTAATTAACTGGAATAAATTCGTCCCAACGTACGGCGCAACAATGCGCAATCTCTTTCTTCAAAATAGTCATAGTCACTCACGCGTCACGCGTCACGCTCAGTGATGAAATGAGACTACATGGTTAATGCAATAAATCAAGCCAACATGAAATCGAACTGTTAGGAAAAGCTATTCGGTGGTACCTAATGATTTTAAAAAACTGTTAGATTCATTGTGGAATCTCAAAGACTTCCAAAAAACAGCAGATTCTATTAGGACGACTGGAAGGATTCCCAATAACTACAATTTCCTACTGTTTCTTGAATTCGACTTCCGAAATCGTTTATTTTATTTTAGTTTAACAAACGGGAATGGGATAACACATCTGCTAAAAATGTATAAAATAGATATCAGAAATGACCAGGGTTGATCGGAACTTTGGCATTCTACTCGATTTGATTGGCTTTCCCTCCTCGCCTCCAATATTGTGATTACTTATGTGGGGTATTGTGACGGCATGGAAAATTCCATATTTCGTATTTCAACTAATTTAGCATGCCGTCCAAGGTTTTTTTTCATACTCTTAATTATTGCCATGACAACAACATCAAAGCATCCGACCATAAGACAATCCTTGCATCAACAATCTACTTGTTTACTGGAAGAAAGACGATTTATTCGAGAAAAAATTCATTTGCTGTCAGACGTTTGAAGGGTGAAGACGTCAGGTTTCTTGTGCTCTGCAAGTTGGAAATTCGAAAACGATTCGTAGAAAGGTCGAAGTTGGAGCTCTTCGTATTCGCTGTTACAGAAAGAGTCAGCAAGGCTACCTAGCTGCTGCTCTGCGGCCTGCGGCCTAATAGATCTTCCCAATTTCTAAACTTTGGTTCGTTCATCGAGATCAACCTACCAGCTACAGCTACTACCATCGTTCATCCAGGTCAGTCCACACTTTAAATCTAAATTTTAAACGGTCACGGCATTTCACAGAGCATTCCTAGTCCTAGTCCTAGTATTCGTCCACCAAACCGATTTTAATAACGAATACGTCGATAGAAAGCCATTGCCTTGCAGTCTAGATTACGGGGAAAAAATTATTTTTGGGGCAAGAGCCCTTAAGGGTCCCTACCGAAGGTTCAAAGATGAAAGAAAAAATGGATGCCATAGCATCTTCCGTTGGTTGCCTATAGTTTTGCACAGTTGT
>VNWX01002516.1:0-11972 GCA_009869905.1 Ceratophysella communis | reverse complement strand
TCCCTCGAGCCTTCACTCACAGCCACATACGATCCCTCATCGTTTAGAAAAGGCTCAGGCCTAAAGTATGTACTTTCTCTCTCCAAATCCCTCAACACGTCCCCTTTTAAAAAACATAATTCTGGGACTTTGGAACTTGAAACACATGCTCGGTTCAGGAAAAAAAAACCTGGCTTCTTCGGAAAGTAGAAACCCCTTCTGCTTTATGGATCTCTCGAGAACCTTTACTTGTCATGCTCACACACTAAACCTTGTGCAGATTTCCTTGGCTAAAATATATAGCATTCCGGCTTGGCGCTTGCAGTTTCCTTGGCACTGATGGCAGCTTTGGCTATACGTCAGCCTCACTTCGCCGACGGTGGAGATAGACAAGCGGAAGTAGGGAAGAAAATGAAGATGGATTACTCCATAGGTCGCTATCTCGTCTATACAGCTTCAGTTTGGGTTTACTTGGCATAACGAACGAGTGAGACAGGAAAAATGCTCCGAGGTTATCCCGTAGCCTAGCAGTAAAAAGGTCGCACCTATCTACCCTGAATCACGCGGCTACCTACGCTTATCAGTACCACCTACCACCCGTATAAAATGAAAAATGATACTTATTCTTTACAATGCAATGCAGTAAATGCATTCATAACGCTACTCGACAGTTGGAATTATTATGCTCAATTCAACTCGTCCCGACTGAAAGAATTCCGAATCAATTAGGGAGCATGCCAAATACAATTTTACAATGCTCTTAACAGCAGAAGTCTGTGAATTTATGCAGTTTGTCGAAGCTCTGCAACATTGTATGCATGTAATTTGCAAGTAAATATACTCATCTCATCAGAACAAGTGCCATAGACCCCGGAACATTGGACTCTGCTCATAAATTAACCAAGGCTTGCACAGAGAGAAGCTTCTAGTTTGATAATGCACTTGACAACTCGTTTCCCTTATAATTATTTCAATGTAGATTTTACATAAGCTTCGTGTCCCTGACGAGAGATAACAAAATCTTCCTGTTGACTCAAGTGAGTCCATAATTTGAAAACTTTCTCCGCTTCCGGACCAATTTTTTTTATAAATCCAGACTCCGTCGTCGTGCTCACGAGAGACTCGAGAGATTCACTCAAGATTAGATCTAATCAAATCATTTCCAGTCCCCAAACCTTCGTGAGCGTAAGTACTAGAGTTTCTCTGTTACGGTGTGCGTCTGTAAATTGAGTGGGAGCTCCTTACTTTCTCCGCTTTCCCCAGTAGTTAACTCCTCAAGCAGAGGAAATGGGAATTTATGAGAGGAGAAAGTTGTCGGGTTTTTTGGAAATTCAATCTACCTGCTCTAAACAAGCCTCAAGCTTGGAGGAAATTAAGTTTCAGACTAAATTCAATTCATACGGCAATTCGGAGAAAGTTTACAAGCACCCAAAGTGCTTATTACGAACTCCATATAAAAAACCGTATGCTAGTTTTTGACACTCACATACATAACCTTTTGGAAGAACTTCTGAAATTCCACTTTCACTATCGATTTTGAAGAGGCTTGCCAAGAAAAAAACCAGCACCCCGAATTCCACCTGCCCGCCTCCAACTCATTAATCAACGTCAAGCCAAAGTGAAACTGTCAATAATGTAGGCCGGGTGCCGGTTAATGCCAAATGCAGTAACGAGAATTGTGTATATTTAGCTCCCATGTTATGCTAACCGTACATGCATGTTTGTTTTAATGCCGGCAAGTCTCCGGGTGTGTGTAAGTATAAACTGACGCCGAGCTGACTGAAGTGCCGACGGGTTGGAAACTCATTATGTAAACTCCCAAGTTCGGGCATCAGGAAGTAAGACAGACTGAAATGAAGGATTATGCTCCGGTGTATATGCAAGATAGCAAAAAACAAAGAACTTTAGTAAACAGCCATGCTACTCTTTAGACTCCCTGGGCCTACGCCGCCGGGACTCCACGGATGAAAAACTGTTTTATCTCTCAACAACATCATTAGTCAAAGGATTGAAACTATACTTATGAAGCTGAAGCGATGCTCAAAGTCGAGCTTTCAGAAGAAAAAAACCTTTCAGAGTGCAGTATTAAATTGAATGACAAATAACTTTGAGAGTTTACAGAATTGAGCATCTAGGGACTAAAACTCAAGTCAATGGCCTGTCGAACAGTCGAAGGTTAGTCAAAAGAAGAATGGTGGGAGAAATGCCGACGCCGCCGTGTCAGATCAGAAATTGAAGTACTAGTAAGGATGCATGAGATGATGAGTGAAATGAAATCATGACGTGATGGCACAGCACAGAATGAATACATAAAACGCCGGACTCATCAGAACTAATTTTTCAGGAAACATCAAAGTCTTCTCCTGTCTGATTATGAGCATTGATAAATACATAGAGTCATTATGAACTGTGTGAAGCCGGCTAACGCGATAACGACGGGTAGGCAGGTCTGACTAGGGTAATACGCCTACTGAATTCTCCTATGACTATTTAGTTGACGATTCACTCACTCGTTTTCTAAACGTATGCCATTCCGCGAAGCAAATTGTAGAGCACGCCAGCATCATTAAATCAGAGAGTGGGCCGAAAAGCAAGGGCTTTCATCAAAATCCGAAGAAGAGAAAGTAAATTTCTAAAATGTCACTTCCTCACGCCCAATTACCTAAATGTGTTATTAAGGAAGGAGGTGAGTGGGAAACTTGGAGAATGTAATCACAGTTGGAAACGAGGATTCCTCCGAGAAACCCGGGTTTTTTGTTTGACAAGTCAGTCTTCAGTTCAGTTCATATGTCTCTCTTGAGTCTGAGCTCCATGGGTCGTCCAAGAGGAAGACTGCAGCAACTCCCCAGGAAATTAATCAAGAAACCTGGAGCGTACGAAAGGCTTTTCCTCAACAACGAGAATAAAGCGCTGCAAAGAGCTTATACGTCGAACGCTGTGAGTTCTTGCCGTAGTCCTAAAGCCCTTTTGACAATATCCAGCAGAGCAGGGATCAAAACTTTTACTCGTAAATACGACTCCAGGTTTTTTTGCAAGCTCTTTGACAAATAGCACTTGAGTCCTGACCTCTCTTCCTCTACAGTCGTGAGTGAGCTGCTTTGAAGAGCTTAAATAATTTTGAAAGAATTCCACCTCCACCTCCATGATGCACGGAAAATGATTCCGTGATCGAACGCATTATGTTGTCGAGCTTGGGCTTTTCTAAATAACAAGCTTGCCTTGTTCTCAGAATAAAGAAGACGGTGAAAGCGAAATCTGAGCTCTGAGCACGCGAGAAAGTTGAGCTCTGGGATGATGAATTATGACGGTGGATTTCAATTGTAAAGATGTCCATTAAGTGCAGGGAAGTACATGGATGCATTCGTGGGAAATCTATCTTCGCTCACTCTCTTGCACCGTGAACAATAGCCCCGGTGAAAGCTTTATTTCAACCTGGAGTGGATTGGAAATCGGATTCGTTTCGTTCTACGGGGATTCATTCGAGTAAAATTTGAAAAACCTGGGGCGCTATTCTCATGATTCTACCAAGGTAAACTCCAACTGACCGAGTTCATTTGACCATGGCCAAAGGATTACCATGGGAAACGAGGAACGAGAGAAAGTTCCAGGCGACTGAGCACTGCATGATATCAGCTCTGCACATTGTGCATTCAACTGGGCAGGCAGCTAGCTCTACTTATTTTCTCCATGGAGAAAGTTGGGCTTACTAATCATCATCAGCTCAGTCCACTGCACCCCGTAATCTCCAGCCAGGCCAGGGCCTCGCAATTTCATGCATGAATGAAAGTGGCTGAATAAAATAAAATGGTTTTTGGTAAAACGTACCTTTCGTTTTTGATCAAATCTTCCTTTGAAGTCCTCCAGAGATTTCTCTAATTTGTCACGATTCTCCTGATCCTCAGAGACCATCAAGTATTTACGCCAATTAGAAGAGTCAAAGCCCCAGTGACAAGTGAGGTTCTCCTGCTGGTGACTGTGGGAGACGAAGCGCTGGGGTGAGAACAAGCCATGGCAGTTCACGCATCTGCAAAAATCAATCAAATGAATTGAGTTATTCAGCAGGAATATACAAGTGAGTAAGCTTGGCGGCAACCGATATTTTCGCACGAAAAACAATCCGTTTCACTCTCGATCTGAATAAAGTATTCAGGCGGTCTAGCATGCAATCCTATGGGCAACCTGGCCTCAATAACATTTAAAATTTTAAACAAGGCTTTCTACCTATCCAGAAATTTGAAATTTGATGGGTTATACATCTAAATTATTCATCTTACGCTCCCGTCATGCAAACGAAAAAACGTTTGCAAATCCAAATGCAAAACGCTGGAACCCCGGACACTCCATTAATATTTGCACAAAATTCGCGGAAAAATTCCGTGTAATCTTGTCTCGCAGACTGATAAATGCAGCTAATTGTAAACAATGGTAAAATAACAAGGATAATCTTCAAAATATTCTGTTATGGTACGTTCAATATTTGCATATTTACTTCGCTCAGCCTATGGGCTTCAGAACTTGTTTCATTTTAAGGTGAAAACTGAAAATTCTACTCGTACCTACTTGAGACTTGAAATATGTACACGTGTAGTACAGAAACTGTAAATGTAAGAGCACTTGAGTCTTGGGGGTATCAACATCAACACTTTGCTTTGCACTTGCAACAAAGTTATGTACAAAGGTGCAGCGATCTGACTTTGGCAAATATGGCTTGACTTTGATGAGAAAGGATTCTACCTTGTCATTACGTTACCGCTATTGTTGCTGCCTACATTGTATAGAAGATCCGAAGGCCTGAAACCAAGCTAATTAATTGTCCTCACAGAGCCTGACACTAATTACACTTCAATTAGAATATGATACGCCTGAAGGAGATGACATTGCGCCTTTCCCAGTGGACAGAGTTCATCGAGCTTATAATGAGAATTGTCCTCGTATTGATTCGTCGTAGTAATTCATTAATATGCATGGATCGAGAAAATCTTCTATGTAATAGGCACAGCCAGCCACTCCAGTCTATGAGCATTGAAAAAGCAGCTTTTCCCGTTCCACCAGAATGAACGGAGACAAGTGCTTCTGTCGAAACAAAATAAGCATAGGATAATACTACGCCAGGAAATAAATTAGGGAAACAGAGACAAGGCACGGACGTGGAGAATAATATATTAGCACTAAAATTCAATCGCAGAGAACTTCCTTGGACATTTATGTCTCCCTCTTTGCTCAATTGATTCTTTCATAAGAGCACTGCCAAACTGGTAAGAGGTCTAAGGTCTGCAATAATACTTGATCTTGATGCATTAAGTTTCCACTCGGGACAGACATGTAGGCGCATTTTAGACTTTAGAGACCATAGAAAATTGGGAATAATTGCCCTGCCGAGCGGAAAAAGAGTCATGCATTGCAGGATGCAAGTTACCTGCTGTTTCATCCGTCAAATAAATCTTGCTCGTTGTAATTAAACCAAAGTGGACCAGAGCTACCGAATATGAGGTTGTTTGCTATTTTTGACTTTCAACGTTTCAACGCTCTTGGGAACTCGGAAGAATGCATTCTTGTGTAAACTGTGAAGGCAGAGCTTCTCTCTCTAAGGACTCGTATTGAGCCAGAAAAAACCGCATAATGACAAGCAGAAAACCGTGGTTGCAGAGAAGAGACCAGGAGATAATGGCCAAGTTTGAGCTCGTTGAACGCGAGACAATGTATGCATATCTGTGCAAGAAGTATTTATAGACTTACTCAATGCAAAGGGAGTCAGGTTTGTCGTAAAGGTGGGGCAAAACAACTCCCCTTCCCTCTCCGAAGCATTCATGGTACACACGGAAATGTGAGTTTGACTGAGGTTTCTTGGGATCTTGAGGACGATTGACCGCCGACAAGAAACTCACAGCTGCCTTAGGCGGATTTCGATGGAGCAGAGAGTTGACTAGCCGCTCCGCATCCGACTTCTTTACCAATCCACAAGCTTGGGCTGAGCTCGGGATCACTCCAGTTCCTTTCAATACATCCAATTGTTCCGCTGAGCTGAAGGAACAGAAGATTCGCAGATCGTCACAAACCTAAAATCAGACAAAACAAACTTAATTTAGTCAATGGCAAATAGGCATCAGAATTGATTGATTTGAGCTCTGTATAACTTTCCCCAAGGTTATCTCGAATGTCCTTCAACCTGAACCTTACTCAACCTAAGCCTGGCTCATATATTAGCGAATTTCGGTTACAACATAACATCTCTCTCATTGAAAATATAATCGATATCGATTATTTGCTAACGTCTAGCGTGTTCATCGTCCAGTGATGGTTACATACATCCCACAGATTTCAATCTAACTTTTAATATCATACCTTGCCGAAATAGTAATAGCTTATAAACTAGGCTGATGAGACGAAACTGCAAATTACTGGACGGCAAATTTAATTTTCTAATGAATTTGAATTCCAAGTCTAATTAAAGGGTTTCGATTACCGTAACGCGTGACATAACTAATTTTAATAAGCTTGATAAATTCTAAGCTATTTAAATTCTAAATTCAAAGCAAATCGACACCCAAGCCTTATTAATTCGGACTCGGACCGTCTAATTACAGCTGTAATACGAAGCATATTTGCGCCTCCCAACCAGAAAATACGTAAGTCCTACCACTTTGAATTATCCAATAATTTATGGGACGATACGATTGCCTAATAAACCCGAAGCCGGCCAAGAATACTAGGGAACTGTGGCTGAGCTTCTAGGCCGACTTTCAGCAATTATAAGTGGACAATCATTAATTTTTCAAATACATAGTGAAACTTCTAACTTCTAACCCCAACAAACCGTCAATCTATCTAACTGAAAATCAAATTTCTGCGTAATTAATACCTCAAATTATCTAAAAGTAAACTGCGGCTCCACTCTCATTCCGATGGTTGCGTATTTTCTAGCACGACATGGACAAGCTTCTTCTTTGTGGTGCGTCTACGCCCAAACTTTTTTAATTATTGACCATCAAATCAATTCAATGCCAAATGGCATCAACCTTAATTTAGGATTTCGCGTAATAGAAAGCCAAATAATCGATAGTCTCAATTTGCGGACCGAGCCGAGCCTCAGCATGTTTCATGCTACCATTAAAATCATTAAAATAAGTATTACTTATCCAATGTCTTGCTTGACAGAATACAAGCCCGTCAATCAATCGAGCTTCTGGAATTAGACATTGTATTGGAAATTGATATTGAAACCTGACGGCGGCAGGCCTCTGGCCTCTCCCCCATCCCATAATCATCCCCACTTCCCACAGTCATGGACAAAACAAGTAATAAAATAACCTCCAAGTGACATTCATGAAAGGATAAGTGCACGTTATGTAAGTCCAGATCCAGCCAAGCAAGCCAGGCCGCCAGTACATAATATCACTACTTACTCACATCTATACATGAAAGTTACGTGAAAGTCAAGTTGGTCTAAGAGGCTGATCTAATACATAATAGGAAGGAACTAGCCACAGACGGAGCTTGATTAGAACGAGGCTCTTATTTGTCTCCCCAGTTGGGAGTTTGGGAGTTGAGCCCGAGCCAGTTTTTACTCTAATCGAAATATATATTCATGACGTGAAGTACGTCTGGATTTATGGGCTCTAAGAAGAACAGACTCTCCTAGTCCTTGAAATATCAACTGCAAATGCAAAGTGGTGCACACATGGACTGAAATGAAATGATCCTCATGCTCTGTCGTAGACAAGTGTGAAGTTTTCAAGGATTTTACTTCAAAGTTAAAACCTGATCCGAGGTTCAAATGCAGAATGCAGGCAGAGCTTTTAACTTGACATTCATCTCGTGGTCGGATGACCAAAGATCTATATTCCTAATCTCTAGTGGCCTAAGCTAAGGCTGGCTCGGGCATAATAATGACGTGATACATTTCGACTTTGACCTTACAATCGAAACCGCAACCACCCTAAGTCTAAAATATTAAGTAGTTTGTCTTGTCCATTAAATTAATCTATCGAAAATGACAAAATTCAAAGATAGCTTCTGCCCAGCGTCAGACTTATAATTCTTGACATAAAAATTCAATGCCGAAGCCGAAGCGCAAAGTATAGAGTTCATTTTGGACTGAGTTACGCCATGCAATGCGGTTACGTCGATGAAGAGGTTCTGCTTCTGGATCGTTTAATAAAAATTATAAGTTGACCTAGGCAGACTGAAGACGGGCTAGAACTAGAGCTACCGAGTAATCCTACCTACCTATATAATCCAATTAAGAAGTAAGTAATACAGTTTGCGTGAAAGTCTGACGTCTGTGTCCAGTCTGAGCAGAGCGCACACATTCATCCTTTAGAACTAGAGCTACCGAGTAATCCTACCTACCTATATAATCCAATTAAGAAGTAAGTAATACAGTTTGCGTGAAAGTCTGACGTCTGTGTCCAGTCTGAGCACAGCGCACACAATCATCCTATTAGCGCCACGCACGACTAACACTATCGATTCACATATATCACTTAAATATAAAGCACGGAATGATAAGTATAACGCTCAAGTTAGCAAACTCTCTCAAGCGTCCTAAATTGAGTCCGAGTTCCAGTCAGACAAGCCGACGGAATCAATAAGCAGGTTAGAATAGCGTCATTCCTTTATTCCTGATCTAGTAGCACTAGTCTCTAGTACTAGCCCATTATATTATGTGAAGTTTCCTGTTGCTGTTGATTGCTGAATTAATGATTCTAGAGACTTTCAAGGACAATGGGTCGATAGCTCCCTGAGAACCCGACTAGCTGTACTTGTTTGTGTTTGTGCTAGAAATATATGCTGGAATTCCACAAAAAAAAGGTTCTTAACTGCGCCACAGCGAATGTAGCCAATGATCCTGATGCTTCATTTAACAGAGCGTTTTTCTCTCCTACATATTTTTCCAGCAGAATTAAACAAATTGGAAAGAATATCACGGAAACCCACGCAGCTTAGGAGCGAAAAGGGAACTGCTTTTATGAAGTTATTTACGGTTATGACGGCTCACACATATAAAATAGAAAGCTATTGTAGTCTCCAGGACACGAGCAGGCGGAAAGACCGGGGAAAGGGTTTTGTCCTCTTTAGTGCTCAGTGAACGACGCAAAGTACGACTTCCTGTAACATATCAATGCAATTCAGCAACTTCCTTCACAGAAGAGTCTTCCTCTCCGGAAGGCACGAAATCTTAAGTCGACGAGACGATCTCATATTTTATGGAACAACCCGGCTCCAGATATCTCTTAAGTACATACATAGAAAGTGTATTATACATAGATCGGTAAGAAACTAATCCAGTAAAAATCGATCTTCATTCATATGTAAGCCGTTTTCTAACCCTGGCATGGGCTTTCATGCCTCCAGTTAGCTCATACATAATATGAATGAAACGGAGCGAGCTGGACCTTAATCCAACTGAAGACGGCATGTATCGAGATAAAAAGAAAATACCCGAAACTCAAGCGGAACTGCGTTCTTACAAGTTTAACCTATAAAAAACTGACTCCTTCAAGTGAAAACTGCTATGGTCAATGGGCAAACTTTTCCAAATGCGAAATCCGCGTTAATGATTTTGCGTGTCTAGATACTAAAAAAAAAGCCAAATGCCAAGAAGCTCGAGACCGAAAAATGTCCAAGAGTCCAGTAAAAAATGTTATTTTCGTGATACCAGCTTGGCACTTGGCTTCGAGTGCGAGTGAGAGTACTGGAAATCCGTGTACATATATAGGTAGTCTCTCCTCGCTGCAAAACAACAGAATTCACACACACACGGACGCGTCTGCCTGGAATGTTCTATTGTTATGCAGGCGTGCTTAACTACCTCTCGGCAAATAAAAGTTATACGAGTCGGTCACCTTGAAGGCGAAACGAACGACCTGCCTGTCCGGCTTGAGCACAACACAACAGACATCATTTTACAGCACGCATCAAGATTTGAGTACTTGTTTTCGTGTTCGCGAACCAAAGAAGATCGGAAAAATGAAAAATAATAATCTCCTATATGTATAGGCTTTCGAGCAAATGGCACATCAAATCAGCCCAACCCATCATCTTACGCCTTATTTCCCTGCCAAGCTTGCAATTTGCAGTCTGACTGTAAAAGTACTTAAAATTCTTTGCCTCAAGCCTTGAAATTTAAATCTCTCATGTGTGTAGGTAGACTTTATATGGAAGTGTGTACAATTGGAATGTGAAGGAAGTCACATAAACTAATAAACTTTAAACCCTCGTAGAACCACAACAATCACTCTTAAGAGAATTACGGGTTACGGCTTAGACCGAGAGAAAAAACAAAAGAAGTAGATTATCCTCATCGTCTCGTAATGGTATTTCGAGTTATACCCCATTATAGTCCTGTCGTTTTACTACCGTCATTTGTCTGGTCGGGTAATTAATACTACGTTATATGATATATGGAAGTTCATCGTCGAGTCGGAATTAGTCATGCATATCGGCCAGGGCATAAAACATTTTTAGTGTTAGTCATATAACCATGGCCGTGTTTACATTTTCGTTTTACGTCCTCTAGCATGTTTGTCTGCTCTGCAATGCGTACTTTCATACCTGACTTGAACATGAACATGAAAAATGAACTACAGGACACGTCAAATTCTTGATTAGATGCACATTAATTATGCCAACTCAAATGTTTTTACGACCAGATGACACCTGATCTTCATTTGAATGCATCTATTCGAGGTGACTCATTCTTATATCTACGGTCAGACAAACCGGCACGGGCTGGAATTTTTAATTAATTTGTTTCCTGGGAAAATACTGGATCGCTTTAGAGAATGTACGCAAATCAGTAAACACTTTACCTTAGAGAATGCTAATGAAGCAATAATGTGTTACTGTCTATGCACTACCATCCTGGTCTGGGTCTGATGTTTCGTCAACGTATTTTGCAGTTGACCTGATTTGATCCATAAACAAATAGAACCGGACCTACCTATAGCTTAGCTATTGGCCACCAGGCATTTAAAGATTAGTATATGTCTGACTCAGGCACAAGGCAGGTACCTGTCTATGACCGACATGTAAATACAATATTACGTGTTTGGCCTCTCTAATTTACAAAGTGCACAGTACAATTATATTACCCAAGGTATATGGTAGGCTAACTCCACGTGCTGTTGTGCTGTTATAAAGTCAAAGTCATGAATGAATGTAAATTCGCAAAAATAGGAAGTAAAAAAGACTTGGGTAAGTACGTACCTAGCCCAAGACCCAAGTTGCAGAGCCGAGGGCATCCGATACAAATTCTTCCTATTCACATGGCTTAAGTTTTTACTCATGGTTATGAGAATGAGAATACCAAACTCATATTATTCCTTCATAATGAGAATGACATACGAACGATATTATTGGTATCCTGCCAAACTGCCAAAATGCAAGGATGTTCAACTACTTAATTGTCGAACTAGTTAAAATTTTACAGGTGTGTTCCATTCGGATACATACCTAGATGTAATCATCTAAATATTTGTTTGTTTGTCTTCTCTGTGGCGTTAATTATGAACAGGCAACATTAAAGTATGTACCCACATCTCGCATCTAATGCCAATGCACTATGCCCTGCACAAACCCACGTTTCCGAATCAAATGTCCAACTTACACGATTTCGGCCTTGTCTTTCTATACTTACTAATAATTCTTCGACCTTTGTTTCGTCCTGTCGCAAATTAAAATTACGTGCGTGATGTGTGTAACATCTGTGACCTGCGTCCGTGATCATTGCCTTGATATCGGGTTGGATGCTGCGGAAAGGACTATAAAATCTGATCATGCTAGCACACAACTGAAATTTTTTATCGAAGCTGTTTTTCATTCGTTTAATTCCCAAGCCAAGAATGTTATAGGGAGAAGGGACGGGGAAAATTGACTCGACGTCAAAACATGCGTGCTCGTCAACAAACTAAGACATAAAAACAAGAACTTATGATTATGATTAATCAGCAAAATCTGAACAGGCTTACGAGGAAATCACATACCTCCTCTAC
>VNWX01002515.1:0-11972 GCA_009869905.1 Ceratophysella communis | reverse complement strand
ACAAGAGGCTGGGTTAGGGTTAGACGAGACGTCTAACAGCATTGAGTTGAGCATTGCGTAAATTATTAATTATTTGTTTTTCTCTCGGTTTTATGTAACGATGGTGGGGCTCTATTTGATGTTACGCTTTTCCCTATGGAATATAATGCAATAGAACTTTTATTAGAGGAGAGGTCGTGGATGCGAGGACTCAATTAGTGGTCCCATTAGTTGGATAGCTGATGAGATGTTGTATTACATTATGATGTGTTTTTGTATTTATATGTGAACTGCAGCTGTGCTCAGTGAATGAATGAAATTGTGTGGGCGGGTTTTACTATGTACATTTTAGAGGAGCGGAGAGATAGGGCGACGAGGAGGCTAGTATAGAGAAGAGGGCTAGAAAGTTATAGGGTTCAGGGCTGAGCATAGGGAGGTGAGTAAAATCGAAATTTTGCGTGGGTGGAAGGAAAGCTTGAATGGTGGAGGGCTTTTGTGGCTCTTGAGAACTTCCAGCCAAATTCTGGGCCTTCCTTGTATTTACTTAGGGGGTATACTAGGCATGGGAGAAAGCAGGCGAGGAGAAAGTTTTACTGAATGAACGTGCTCCTTTTTTATGAAAGCAGAGTTGATGGGGTTTAAGGGGTAGCTGGTCGATTGGGTGAAGGGGCTTTGGGTAGTATGATTTTGTGTCAGGTTGCTCTCGTATACTTTTCTGGTAGTAATTGATCTAACAGCTGAAATACTGACTTATTAACGGCAAGATTATTGATTTATCGGTAGCCACCTGACGCATTTTAAAACCTTGCAAAACCTAATACGGCAAGAGGTTGTCGCTAGATCAGTAATCAGTATTTCTGCCGTTAAATCAGTACCTAATTTCGGCTGTTAAATACATTAAATATTCCCCAAATTTTTCGTATTTCATAAATGATGAATTCACAGCTCAGGGCATCATTAGCAGAGGTTTCAAATTTTTTAGGCTGTAGCTTTCCCGAGAGGTAGAAATTTCGTGTAGCCCGAACACCCGGAGCGAGGTTTAGTTAAGCTTTATTTTCTCTTGGGAGGCTTTCCCCTCGAGACTGCTCGTGTTCGTGTGAGAGCTGAAGCTGAGTTAATTCTATGTTCAGTATTTAGTTTATAATTATTTCGTGATCTAATATTTTTGTTGATGGCTGTTTTTTTGCAGACGAGGGGAGGTCAAAGGATGAAGGTGTTTTGGTTCACTGCTTGGCTGGGATTTCACGCTCTGTGACAGTGACCATGGCCTATCTAATGTACAAACGGAGTCTTTCTCTCAATGATGCGTATGACTTGGTTCGTGCAAGAAAGTCAAATATTTCACCTAATTTCCATTTCATGGGTCAACTGCTCGACTTTGAGCGTCAGCTCCACTCACAATTCCTTAGCCCGGCTGGAATGGGCTCTTCACCTGACTCAGGCATTGAGTTTGATCGATGGAACTCAACTTGATCCAAACTCAAGCGTACAATTCAATAATTTTTACAAATTCTTTAAATAATGGAATATGGAACAAGTATAAACGGACACCTCAACGCACCACACATGAATTTTACCACTCAAGAGTATATGCGAGGTCTCGGCATGCTGAAATGTGAAAAAAAGAGTGAGAATTTAAACTAAATACCTATTTACAATCTATATAAAAAACAATCAGCGCTCTATATATATTATAATATTATAACTTTCTAGCTAATAGTTTAACTCGTATTCCAAGACTTGAACTTTTGACTCATATTATTAATAATTATTATATGGTAGCTTATTTGTACGTACTTGTTGTGCTCTGAGGACTTTCATGAATGAATCTAGATACGTCTATTTGGAATGAGCTGCGTGCTATTGTAATTTGAATTTTGAGGAAGAAAAAAAATAACTTTTAACATTTCAATTATTGTATCTTCGTGCAACAACTTAGACTGTACTGTTGAGAGAGCTCTGTGTTTTTTGGCTGTCGTATCGAGAGATCCTACTTTTTCCCGTGATTTTATCTTTACCTTACTAATACACACAAGTTCTAGAATTTTAGACAATATACAAAATACCTTTGAAAACAAATATAAAGTGAGTTTAAGCAACTAATTGTTAGTCGTAAGTTATTCCTATTGAAGTTGACGTTATTTCTAGCCATAGTCATAGAATAGATGTCTGTTAGACGTACAAATCTACAATCTCTCACACTAACATTCCCAATCAAATCACAATCTATAGTCTTAAGGATAAGGGTTTACTTTCACCAAGGAAATTGGTAGTTTTCTCCAAAACCTAAATACGAATTTTAGTGGTGAATTTAAATACAAGTCAAATATTACTATGTTATGGTCGTATTCCAAGACCAAATTTTGACGGGAGCGGGAGCGTATAATTCAAGCTTATAGATTTAGAAGACTAGCTGCAATAATATGCGCTGTTTTGACCCGTGCGATACTTTAGACAGCTATTTAATCGCATGGATAATCAATCCCGCCAAAATTCGGTCCTGTAATACGCCCTTAATGAGCATGTTTCTTCTTTTGTAATCCGTGGAGAACGGTATTGTGAGCGTGTGTACTTGTTGTTCTAGAAATAGACTTCAGTGGACGCAGAAGCCCACTCCACAAACTAGACGTTCAAACCAGTCTTGTCTTGACAATTACACTTATTTGTAGTGTATAGATTTTTAGCTATTATTTGAATACTTTTATTAATAATTTTTAGTCATTTCAACTCCTCCAGGTTCTCCATTGTGAGAGCCATACAAATTAGCATCTAGTTGTTCACCTGTCGTACACATCCTACTAGACTACATAGCACAAGAAGTTACTATTATTGTTGTTATTATCCACAAGAGAGGTAAATAGTAGGAATTGGAATTTATATTGTACGTGTACAAGAATTTGAACTGTTTTGGAACTGCACTGCAGAAAGCAATGCAGAGCTATGGAACTGTAAATGGCAGGATGTGGTAGTAAACGTATTTTATCAATAAAACTTTCTTTTAATTCATGCAATCAAAAATTAAATCGAAAAGTCGAAAAATTATTGTTGGCAAGGGTTGTGCATGTAAAAGCTCATCTGTAAATAAACATGACGCGAGCGGGACAAAATCTGCAGCCGGTGAAGCTACGATTCCCGAGTGACTTTAGATTAAATAAATTGTGTTTAAATACCTTGATTATTTTATTAAGCTCGCTACGAAACGTGACACGTGACATCAGCATGAAGTCAATGAAATTCCTGGTCAGTTTCCGAGTTCTGCTGATTTTTCTGCTTCTCGTAGTTGCTTCGAAGTGTGTCTGGAAATACGAGGGCCAGGAATGTACAAGCCATGGTAAGTTTCTCACTTGTATAACTTGTATTTACTTGTATAACGGCTGACCGCTCAATTGAAGCGATCTCCGCATAATATTTCTTTGATTCTGGTATTGGTTTTCCAACGTTATTTTATTTTCATATTTAGACGAATGCCACTTTCCGTGGAAGTGTCATAGTACGATAGGAGCGACTGTATATAAGCCATGGAAGGGTAAAGAAGGTACTGCTAAGGATCCGGGTACTTGCATCTGCCCAGGCGAACCACCGTGTGATCTACACCGAAAAAAAAATGAGGACTGTTTCGGAAATGGTAAGCTTATTATGTTGCTAATCAGTGGCAATTCCGAAGCTGGACGTTTCTTGTTAGCTCGGCGTAATTTCCACGTGTACTTTTATTTGGTTACTTACAGACGAGTGTGTGTATCCTCCGTACAAATGCCTCGTTATTGACGATGATGAGAGGCCCTGGAAGGGTAGCAATGATGCTAGCAAGGACAAGCCGGGAACCTGTGTCTGTGCTGACGAACCGTGTGAGAACGGACACAAACTCGGGGACGTCTGTGACGCCAAGTCCAAAGAGGAAGGAGCAAGTGGTTATCGTAAGTTCCCCTTAGCAATTTCTAAATAAAATCAGATCTTAAAAGGAACTGAAATTTGATTTTCTGTTGTTGTATTTCTTTAGTCAGGTTTTGCAAGAAGCCATGGGAGTGTCGCACTGCGAAAGACGTCGCCATCAACGAGGCAAGTCGAGAAGATGGAATTAAGGAAGGCAAGTGCTCCTGTCCAAAAGAAAAAGTTAAAGTCAAAGTCAGCAGTAACCGTGAAAGAACCCGGCGCTACCATGTCAAAGGCAAAGAAGTCTGCAAAAGTGGATCAGATCCAGTCTGGTACCCATCAATCCTGCTCAGCATTCCAGCAGTACTTCCAAGTCTCCTGCTCATCTTTAGCTCCTGAATGCATTCTTAACTATTGTCCACACAACTACGAGTTAAATTTTGTTCACTGACTTTGATTTTGAGTCTAAATTTCGTAGCAAAAGTATGTTTTTCGTGCGAAGATGTTAAATAACAGAGGAAAATGAAATAAAATCATTTCAGAAATCAAAAATTAATATTGGCTGATCGTCGCTCGTAGTTGCCTAGGGTTATATGAGTAAATATTTAGTACTTCTCGAAACTAGGCAGTAAATAAACATTGCAGCTCAAATCGGGTGCTATTCCGTCGTAGCGTTGTCCTAATTCAATTCTTAACAGGCTTATTAGGCCATTTTATTAATTTGTTAAGCTCGCTAAGGCTTGTGGCTCGTGACATCAACATGAACTCAATGAACTTAGAGGTCAGTTTTCGAGTTCTGTTGATTTTGCTGCTGATGGTTGTTGCTTCGACGGGTGACAAAAAATATGAGAATCAGGAATGTAAAGCGCACGGTAAGCTTTTCATTTGGATATAGCTTTAAGTAGCTTAGCAGACTTAAAAGGAAACCCGAATAATTTCCTGGGCTTTCGCGGTTCTGGAAATCTAGCCGAGTGTCACTTTCCGTGGAAGTGTCACAGGGAGAAGGGAGCGTCTGCTGAAAAACCCTGGAAGGGTCTACCGGGTACTGCGACGGATCCGGGTACTTGTGTCTGCCCAGACCTGGAGTGTAAGTTACATCGAGAGCACAAAGATGAATGTTTCGGATATGGTAAGCTTCTACAATTGATCAGCGGCTTTGGAATCAAGATCAGTTAACAATGGCACCTGGGTATTCCTTGATGGGGTGATGACAGTATTTCAACGTTTTTTTTTCAGATGAGTGTGTAGATCCGTACAGCTGCCTCGTTGTCCAGGATGATAAGAAGCCCTGGACGGGTAGCAATGATGCTTCTCCTGCCAAACCGGGGAAATGTGTCTGCGCTAACGAAACGTGTGAGAACGGACACAGTCTCGGCGCAATATGTGATGCTGAGCGCAAAGACGACTTCGGTGGTGGTCGTACGTTTTTCTCAGTAATTTTGAAAATTATATCAGTAGAAATTCAACGAGCTTAAAAGTTGATTTTGTGTTGTGTTGCTACTTTAGTCAGGTTTTGCATTAAGCCATTGCGGTGTCTCTCTGACAAAGGCGACGAGATAGGTTGGAAAAAAGAAATCAAGAAAGGCAAATGTTCGTGTCCACAGGATGATAAAAACTTTCGTAGCCATGACCGTACGCCCGGTCCTATAATCGTANGTTCGTGTCCACAGGATGATAAAAACTTTCGTAGCCATGACCGTACGCCCGGTCCTATAGTCGTATATGGCAAAGAAGTGTGCGGATCAGATCGGATCTTGAGCCTGTCAATCCTGCTCAGCATTCCAGCACTTCTGCTCATCTTGAACTTCTGAAGGCATTCGTATCCTTACTTTTATCATCCTCTCGTTCACTCAACTACGAGTTAAAGTTCTTCAATTGCTTGGGATTGATGACCAGCCTACTAAATTTCGTAGCAAAGATAGATGTACTATGTGCGAAGATGTAAAATACAAAATGAAACTGAAATAAAGTTATAGCTTACTTGACGTGCCATGGCCCCAAAGCATGTGTTCGTATGTACCGTGCTTGTTGTAATGGTTTGCTGTTACAAATGCACACAATTTTTTAGATTATATTCTGAGCCGTTGACGTTGACTACACAATGCTCAATTTCAGGGTCACAAATTGCAATCTAACGCGTCTCAAACTTAAATTTAAAAAAAACTGTATATTCAATTATGCATGCAAGGCACGGGAGAAAGCACGCCAGGAGAAAGCTCTTAGAGATGTAAATGTGGTTTAAGTCCACTGCTTGGCTGGAATTTTTCTGGATTAGTCGACCCTTGTAGACCCTTATGCAGCAAATGGTAAGTTTCTGCCCCGATAATCCAAAAACCATATGTGGAATCGAAATAAAATTTTGAACTGCAGTATTCCAGGAACAGATTTAAGTATATAAAATCAATTTATTCCGAATTCCAATACGAACGCAAGATACAAGCACGGGCAGGAGTTTAATTAAGAATGCATCGGTTATTTATTTTAGTGACCATGTTCCTGCGGTAGAGCGGGTCTATACGGCGGCTCAGCATCAGTATTATTCGAAATGGTGGCCAAATGCTTGTTCCGCTTTTAAAGGTTATTACACCTGCTGTCGCTACACACGGACAGACGGACAGACAAGACCATCCCAGTAGACCTTCTGGTCTAAAAACGATTGAAGTATTCCAGGAACAGGTTTAAGTATATAAAATCAATTTATTCCGAATTCCAATTCCAATACGAACGCAAGATACAAGCACCAGTAGGAGTTTAATTAAGAATGCATCCGGTTATTTATTTTAGTGACCATGTTCCTGCGGGACAGCGGGTCTATACGGCGGCTCAGCATCAGTATTATTCGAAATGGTGGCCAAATGCTTGTTCCGCTCAGTCTCCTCGTGTGCTAACAATGGAGCGTCTGCATTTTCAGCATCGAAGTACTTGTCCTCATTGTCAGGGTCAAAGACGTCGTCGTCGAAGACGGGCGATTGCTTTGGTTTCCTGCCCAGGACCAGGCGAATTATGATGTCTATGTACAGACAAATATTCAGCGCAACCAGGATCTAATCAACAGTTAAACCAACAAATTAAAATACGTTAAATTTTTTATGAGAAGCTGATTTCGTGGCTGGCGCTGGACCTGGTGCTCACCGAGACGAAGGCCTTGGTAATGTAGCGCTGCTGGTGACGTGGGTCCTCGTTATTGTGACTGTGAAGGTTGCTTTCAATCATTTCCCTGAAATTCAAGGGTCAAGCTCAAACGTCGGTTTCGATGCAAGGCTTAAATCCGAACACTTACATCCTAATAGTTGCATGGACCTTCAACGCCAGCACGACTATCAGTCCAATGACTCCCACCGAATGAAAACTCATATTCTGAAAACGAGGAGAATTCGTAATTCAGTAAAGTTGTCTATATCGTCGTGGTCTTGACTTGACTTGGTCCTAAATATTGTCTTGCTTACCACAGTATATTGAAACACATGTTTTCTGTCCACATAGAAAGTGCAGACTATGAGGAGGATAATTGAAAGAAGCGTGATGAGCGACAGGAGACCCAGGGCCACTTTGACGTGGATCGACAGATTGATCCAGTTCTTATCTTTTGCAGCCATGGTCAGATGCTCATCTTGCGTTAATGTGAAGGCTCCTAAGCTCACGCTCGCTATCTCGACGCCCTGGATCAAAAACGAAATGTCAATTAAATTTGTTTAAAGTTTAAACGACCGGAAACCGGAAGTGTTGAAATTTGAAATAATTCGTAATTCGGACTTACTATAGAGAGCAGTTGAATTATAGAAATGGCAGTGTAGCAGTATTTCCAGCGCTCGCTACCCTTCCGCACCTCGTAATCTCTTAAACACATGACTTTGTACTTGCTTCAAAAAATTATGACCGAATTATTAAATACATTTCATCGGTGAAAATTCAAACGTAAAATTTTGAAATGTTGAAAAATTTTCAGATGATTCAGATCGTCAATATTTCAAAGTTTAGCCAGCCATAACAAGAACAAACTAATTCCCTGGACAACTCATCAGAATTCTGACAAATCTACCTAGCTCAACTCAGTATTTGCGAAATGACGCGACGCAAACGGATTTCTAAAATAAATTAAAATTACAATGAATCTCAGCCACAATTCAAACACCAACTTTTTTTTGGTAAGGTACAACAGTTTTACTCCAAAAAACAAAATAAGAATAACTTATTTCTTTAAAGCGTAAATGAACACGGTCGAAAAAAAAATTCTGAAACTTGGACACAACAACGAATGTCTCTTCTCTAGCTTGTACATTAGTTTATAATAATTATAGTGTAATAAAGAGTAGGTACAATGCTCCACTCTATAAAATGACATGATGTAGATGGTAGTACAACAATCAAACATCGTCTACAAGTCTAAAATCGCCCCCATCATGGCTTATTTCTCCTTTCACCACCTTTCTCCGCTTCACAGCAGCGACAACGGAGAAAGGGAACAAACTTAACAACCGGACCTCTTTTGCAGTTAGGCCTAATCGAACAGAATTCTAAACACGGTGTACTTCTACGAGTACCTCTTCCTAAGCACAGAGCTTCCTTAGGTAATACACATTTATTGTAAAACTATTCGACTGTATTTTTGCCCATTATTTTAAAAGTTGAAACTTCTAAAACAACGGGCAGTTTAAATGATTGCCGAATTAGTAAAAATTAAAACAGGTATTAGGTATTTGTAATGATACGATTTCGAGCCAGCGGCAGTTTTACAACAAAAAAATCCTTTAAAATATTCGTGCACCGGTCAATTTTTCGGTCAAGTCAAAAATTTGACCTTTGGAATTAAAGCTATTATTTCAACGAACATTTCGATTTTTTAAAAACAGCCTTTAACTCGAAATCCAATTCCAACTTAAACTAACTGAACGACTACAAAGTTCCACATAATAATGCTTAATAGTAATTCTCTGGTTACCACAGATTCAAATAACAAAGTCGTTTCATCTCTTCTCTCCACCTCATCTTCCTTCTTTTTCTGCCTGTTCCATTTAAATCTGAAAAGCTATTTCTAGTATTCCTTATCTAAACTTACAATCTATTTTCTAGTCTATGTTTCTAGGCTCCTATAGAGTTTTTCTAGTTGAGAGCCTTTCCAGTACAAAGTAGTTAGTTGGGCTCAGGTTGTGCCATTTTATAACTTTTTTTTGTAATACAGCATCCAGTAAAACTACGAAACGAGGTACTAATACAACAATAATTAACTAATTAAGTATAATATATTCTTTCTGTAATAATAATAATATATTTATAATTTATTATACACTCTACTAGAATATAATCAATAATAATATGTTCTTTTTAGGATTGTTTCTTCCATATTTTTTCTGGTTTCTCTCAAATTACAATAGAGTTCAGGTACTATCAAAATTCCAAAATAAGCGACCGTAACGAAATATCAAATAATCAAACCAACAAACGAACAAAAAAACAACGCATATATAACTTTAACAAACGAAACAGAGAGAGAGAGAGAAACAAGTAGTGTTTTGAGTATATAAATTAAAAAATTGGGAGGGTTTTTTTTGCTTCGAGGGAGATGTTTCTCGGTTCTTAGTAGCTTTGTAGCTCCTTATAAGTCTATTTTCCATACTTCCAATAAAAATCCCGATCCAAAATGAGCAATCCGCAGTCAAAATTCTTAACCAAACCATTTCCAACCCTTGACGTCCGAGGAGTACAAAAAAAGTGTCAGATTCATTGGGTCATTTCTTCGCCGTGGCGTCGAAGGAGCTGTTTCTTGAGAGAATGGAGCTCGGATTCCATGATATTTACTTTGGTCTGGAGCTCTGTGCCGGGACTTGTCTAGAAATTAACATAAAAAATCGGTTAGTTTGGGCAAACATGGTTTAGGTTAGGTTAGACGAATGGCTTGTTTATGTACCTTGGGTTCGTTGACCCCAGCTGCTCTGAGAAGCTTGCCCTGTGTGAGACAGACCTGTTCCAAGCTTGAGATTTTGGAGGACATCTTGTCAAAGAGCCCATTGACGATTTCCGCACCCTCCTTGCCCATGCTCGACTCAATCATTTTCTTCACTGTCTCCAACTCCACCTCATTGATACCTGGGAATCAGAATCAAAAGAGGGCTCAGATTAGCCTTCAGTCTCATGACACGAAATAAAGTATAAACGACTAGTCTCGCCGCTTCCCGCATGCTAGACCCTCATTCAGTTTCGTCCTAAGGCGGATTTGGATCATAAACTCGAGACTTGAGATCTCTGAGACTTTTCGCATAAGAAGTGGTTTAGTACTTTTGCTTCCGTCGTCGCGTCTCTGGCTGAATAACTGCAGTAGGATAATAAATACCAGTAAAAAACTATTTTGACTCCTGGTTGAGACGCAGAAA
Organism: Ceratophysella communis; assembly: GCA_009869905.1. Lineage (NCBI taxonomy): Eukaryota > Metazoa > Arthropoda > Collembola > Poduromorpha > Hypogastruridae > Ceratophysella > Ceratophysella communis. The sequence continues at coordinate 1,755 of VNWX01002515.1, read as the reverse complement.
GACTCTAGGCTAGAAATAGAATTTTAAACCCATGCTGACTGCTGCTGCTGAGCTGCCGTGACCAACTTATCAGTCCAATTGGGACTTTTGACGTTCTCTAAACATGCACAAACAAATCCGGTCAACCTCAGACCTCAAAGTCAGTCAGCCATCATGCATATTGCCACATTTCGTTACATGAACCAGGCTCCATGCCTAGACTTCGTCTCTGAAGCCTAGCGTGGAGCATGGAAACACTTGAAGCGATTAAACTAAAGGGCATTCACAGTCTATTTTTTAGCTTGCAAAAAAAACTGCAACACTCAGCAAAGGCTGTGAGAGATTAACTGCAACATTTTAAGTTTCGTTTTCACGTCTCCTTGCTCTCGTATGCACTGCATAAGCATAAAATTATCTGGGATTCATTTAAAGCAGAACATTCAGCAAAGCTCAGCATAAATACAAAAAATACATTCAACTCGATAGTGTCAATATTTGAAGCCGATGTCTGTGGACGAGAATCCAAAATGGAAGACGTGTACTAGGAGCCATGCTATCAATGAAAAAATGAAACTGATGAATGCATTGCTATTGCTATCTACTATCTACCTAAATGGGCTGACGCTGCTCCTAATTGTACTCTTATTATGACTAGAGCCCATTTCTGGGTTCTGAGCCAGAAGAGCCAGGCATAATACTACTACGGCTAGGCAAGCAAGACGTTAGACTTAAGACGTAGGTAAGACGTCTCACATGCAAATTCTTTAGTTAAACAGGCTTGGCTACATCTCTTCACGTAAACGCTATGTATAGACAGCCGAGGCTCATCCCTCCTTACGCCACAGGCTTTGAGTCAATGACATTCGGGAAGGACATGTTATTTTTATCACCTTCAACAACCACAAGGGAACTTAAATGGAGCACTATTAACACTCGACTGCCAAGCCTAGACTGAGGTTTAAGATAGTTGTCAAAACCAAACCACAACTACGAAGTTAGGCCGAGCTTGGCTGGACTACAACAACACCTCAACTTCTGATTCTTTTGCCCCAAAACGAAGGAGACAATTATATGCGGTTTCAGAAAATTGCACCAATATAGATCTTGAGTCATAAGGCTTAATGATCGTAGACAAGGCATTGCTTCACGAGTTGAGCGGGTGTCAGGGAAAGTCGTAAAACGATTAACACGTTGAGCGGCAGGCTGCGGAAAGATCTATAAAGATTCCTATCAAATATCTTCATCTCCAGCAAGCAATATAAATAATTGCAAATAACAAGTGTGAAACAGCGTTATAAATATGTTGTCTACGGGAGAAGGCGTAGCAATTTAGCATGCTTCCATTATCACCGTGATTGGCTGACATGCTTGAAATTTCGTTTCATATGTGCTTCTTCTTCACAGGTTATGACCCCAGCAGGGGGTAGCAAAACAAAGGTAGGTGGTAGGTGGTACGTAAGAATCAAATACAAATTCGAATGATATCCAATAAATGCATTTATGACTGGCATGTGCACTGTGCACTGAATTTTAAATTATTCAACGTCTCATGCCGATAAGAAGAAGGCGTCTGATAAAAATACATGCAGTCCTGTTTCCATATCTTAAGATTTAATGATGTGCAAAAAATGCATTTGTACGAACGAATCTTTCCGTGTAATCCTTGAGCCATATAAATACTAGAAATACTGGTATTCAGAACGAGACTTGAGACGTGTAGGCGTGCGCATCGCGATATCCGCCAACATTTTCAAGGATTCTTGCTCAAAAATTTAT
>VNWX01002514.1:0-11972 GCA_009869905.1 Ceratophysella communis | reverse complement strand
ACTGCAATGCAAAATACTAAAATAAATTCGGAATTTTAAGCCGGCGTTTCATTAAACTAAATATGCGATTTTTTAAATGGAATTTATTAACCAGGGGTACTACATAGACTCGACTTCTATTTTGATCATTAAAAAAAACAAGTTTTATATTCATTTCATGGTCATACATATTCGATCCCGTTATCAAATTTGCGGTTTTGATATGACAAATCACAGGTGCTGTTTATTTTGTGTTTATTGGACTTCTGACACCGACAGAGAATACATGACTCACTTCCACAGCTATCAGCCGGAAACTAGTGATGAATAGAGCTTAATTTCCTATTGCATACAAGGCTTAATTACATAGAAAATTAACCCATTGCAAATTGCAACTGCGCTGGATCCTCATGTGTTACCTGGGAAAATGTTAATTATCACTACCTCAACTCATTTTGCAATAATTTTACCAGTGGCAGTGTAGCAATCGCTTCTCGCTTTAAAATTTTTACTAGGTACAGTTTAATCTCGTATTTATTTATTGCATAGCGGCATTGCATTTACAAAGTGACATTGTACATCACTGAGTCATCATGTTTTGCTCCTAATACCCAATCATAATTAGACCACATAACCGTGATTATGTTGATGGATATAACGTTATATGCGTCATGCTTTAGGCTGTGCACTGCTAGGGGGTATATAATTGTAGTGTAGCTACATAATATTTTTCATGCTGTTGAGCGTCACACAGTAGCATGAGTTTTATTGATAACGAAAGTGTCTTTTATAGCTTCATAGCTCTTTAATTAAGAAAAATTAGATTCTAATAATAAGGCATGAGTCAACTGGACTTGGATGAACATTAATGAGCATGGACTATGGTTTTTTCATTCTAATTAAAATCAATCAGCAAGGAGCTGCCTCTAAAGTTGGCTTTCAATTTCATTGAGTAAATTTTAGGCGAAATTTGTACATACATTTGCGTGGAGATCCAGCAACCAAAACCCGGGTTCTATATCTGTGTAAACTTTTAGCGACTTTTGAGCCCGACGTTTCGTAAAAAGCAAACCTTTCGCAATGGGTTCGCTATTTTCAAAGGTGAGTCCTCTTGTAATCGTATTCCCGTTACAGCACGTGTAGAGATTTAATTCTTTCCAGATTACATTTATTTTTATTGTCGCCGGCTTATAACTCGACACACCACGATATGAACAATCATATCTCTCTGATTTATGGGATTTATGCCTGTGCCTGTCGGAAAAGACAAGAGAAAATTTCTAATAAACCTGGTTGTCATTCGATTGGCATTCGAATCTAGCCCAGCCATTCATTTCGAAACGGTTTAAAAGTTTTCCGTAATTGACAAATGCCATATCAGTGTCAGTTGTACTTTCACCAGGGAACGAATTGTTGCACATTTCTACCAAAACCAGACGCTCAGCTTTAGTTAAGAAAACTAGGTAAATCGAATTCAGTAATTTACGGAAGGTCAGAATTGACTACATCTGGACAAGTCTCACTCAATTATGAGCAAATATGCATCTCCCCATAGTTCATAGACTAGACAGAGCTTTTTAGCGGTAGCGTGTGTCGTTAGGCTAATCTTTGGATCGCGTGCATGTGCATCTATAAATTTAGAAACACGTCAATTTATATTCGGGCACATGATTTCGGGTTTCGGCCTTCAGTATCGGTGGCATATTGTCAAATGTGTCCTGTGCAGTGAAAGTATTTTGTATTTTTGGCGTCTGAATTTCGGCTTATTTTTCCGTGAATATTTTAGTTGATCTCCGAATCTCAGCGCAACCTTCTGCAACATTAAACGAAACTACCTAAAAAATTATACAAAAAATCCCATGGCAGGTAAAGCACTTCGTGGCATAGCATGGCACTTTGCAAAGTGAAAGTGAACTTTCTCTTGATCGAATGTTGCCATGAAGAGACTATAGAATCAGTCCGAAAATAAATAGCTACAAACAATATTTCATAGCAAAACGAGATATTCGATATTCATCGATTTGTCGATTCAAATTGCATAATAGATTTTTATAGGTCATAGGTTAATTGATCGTATTTGCTTTCTAGCACACCTTTAACACGTGGTTAGAGTAAAATAATAAATTTTGGTTAATTTCGCGGCACAGGAGGATAAGAAGAGTGAAATGTCGGAAGAGAAGCCCGTGAAGACGACCACCAATGTGGATACCAAAGTAGAAGACAAGCCTGACGTAAGTTCAATTTTCAAAATTGAAATATTAGAAATTATTGTCCATTCGGGTCTGCAGTGCATCTTCAAGGTTTGTATTTTATCGAAACGCTCCATTTAAATCGATTTAAATTTGTTTTCGGCGTAGCTGGCGAATAAAAATTGAACATGGCTCAACAGCTACGTTTTAAATGCATTTTTGCCTATATTTTATTCTGATTTAAATTATCTGGTGACAGGGTTCTTCAGTGAAAACCATTACGACGACCACAGTTGACACGTTTGCAGATGGCTCCAGTTCTACCAAAACCAAAGTTCAAACAATTACATCGACTCCACAGCAAGTTATGGTCTCTGCTGATGGTAGCAAGCCAGTCAAACTGGCAAACGATGCAAAGGCCACAGCTCCAAAGGTATTTAAAATACAATAAATTTGCACAGTCGTCCATGCTCAAAATATCTTAAAATTCCAATCCTTGACTTTCTAATACATAATTTTTACAGGCTGAAGTGACAACCGATGAGAAATTTCTTCAAGACGCTCTTGCGGCTCATAACAGACTTCGTGCGAAACATGGAGCCCCACCGATGGTTCTTAATCGTGAAGTAAGATTTTAGCTGAAGGACTTTCTTTAAATTTGTAAACCTATAAAGAGTTATTTGCTTTCAGATGTGCAAAATATCCCAAGCTTGGGCAAATAAACTGGCAGCTCAAAACAAAATGGAACACAGTACTTCTGGCTACGGAGAGAACTGCTTCTTTGGTTCGAACGACGTCACTGACGGCGCAGTACCCGTGGATTATTGGTACTCGGAAATTAAGGACTACGATTTCAAAAAGGGAGATTATGTCAAAGGCACTGGTCAGTCAGCAAACCATCACATTTTACTTCAAAGCAGTATTTTAATTTGATTAAATGACGTCCATTTTTAAATTCCACCAGGTCACTTTACTCAGGTTGTGTGGAAGGAGAGCAAGGAACTAGGTAAATACGCTTTTGCTATGACGTTGGCTCTCTCAAAGTCAGCTTTAACTGGCTTTTTTAAATTTTTTAAATGTTGCGTACTTAAGGGTACTATTTATCAAATTTGAATTTCACATGATTTGGTTACAGGAATAGCAAAAGCACTGAGCAAGAAGGGAGCCTCCTACGTGGTTGCGAACTATGAACCAGCTGGAAATTTTACGGGTCAGTTTCAGAAGAACGTCGGGAAACCAAATTAAATGTTTCAGGTCGGAGACCCGGTTGTGAATCAAGTCAAGACATTAACTTTTAGCTACACGGTTATGCCAAGAACGGAATTAGTATTATCAGCATGGAACCCATTTGTAATGCTACCAAATAAAAAGACAGTATTGAAATTGAATGTGTTATCTTGTCTCAAACCACAGGAAATTCTCGCCTAGGTTATCAAAAACTCTGATAGTAAAGTTGTTCCATTTTTTTTCTTTTAAGAATTGCACTGTTCTAAACTCTGTGTCTGAAAAATATTTATTCAGCTATTGGTCTATGATTAAGGATCCATAAAATTACGACTATGTGTAATTAAAAGGTGAGCAAGAAAATGCTACAGCTTACGAGTGAACGCTGATTCCGGTCGCTCTGACCTAACATCCGGAGCTGAGATTCCTTGAAATTATATTTTAGTTAAACAGCATTTCCGATTTATGGCTACAGTATTGGCGGCTTCATCTTTGATCGTCTCCACTGATGCAATGCTTGGATTTTGAATTATAAAAGCAGTAATTTTGACCGATAGCATACGCATCTCTTCGAATATGCATCATACATACGGACCATACGAATGACCATGGGTCGAAAGCATGAATTTGTCCAGCATTCTGTACTGAATAACGAAACCCCACTGTTTCGACCACGGACCATTGAATTGAACTTCTCGGCTGTGATGAAATTGCAGTAACGTTATGACAACTGAACCAAAATGGAACCGGAAGTAGGTCAAGCAAATGTTTTAATTAAATTGGTTGGCTAGGAAAGCGGACAAAGGTCAGAAATGGTTCCAGGATTCGTTGTTGATCAACAAAGCATCCTGCAAAATGGTACACCCCTTGGAGCGCGTTCCAATTTTCAGTTCGTAGAGGTTTATCACAGTGATAAGAGCGAAAAAAAAGTGTATCGAGCGTTTCATTGATTGTATTTTGAATTGAAGAGTGAAGTGATTTTTGAGGGATTTGTGAGAAGCGACGGCAGATTAGCCTGAACTTTTTGATGATGATGAATAGTGGTCAGCACCGTGAGACAGGTCGCATGGCCATGTCTGTGCTTAGCGGACGGATGAACCGAAAGCGGAAGTCCAATACTGACGAGTCGCCTGTGCCAGCGAAGATATTGAAGCTGGAGTTGGAAGAGAAGGCATCTTCCGTTGGATTTTGGAGCCAGCCGTCATGCCTTCCAGCAGGCTTGGATTTCCGACGTCTCCGTCCAGGACACTCGTTATTCGGAGGAAGCGACGCGTCGGTACTTGCAGCGGATGCTTCGATGCCCTGGAAGAAGATTACTAATGATGACGAGTTGTCTATCCAAGCGAAGATAGTGAAGCTGGAGCTGGAAGAGAAGGCATCTTCCGTTGGATTTTGGACCCAGCCGTCATGCGTTCCAGCAGGCTTGGATTTCCGACGTCTGCGTCCAGGACACTCGCTATTCGGAGGAGGCGACGCCTCGTTACCTGCAGCGGATCCTTCGATGACCTTGAAGAAGATCGTCTTCCCGTCGGCACTACCAGGGCAGGGACAAAGCGGAATTGGTATGAGATTGACTCCAATTCCTGGAAATACTGCGGCATCGAGCTTGACCCCAGTGGCTAGCAGTTTCAGCCTTGCAGGATTGACTTCAACCACGGTCAACACGGCTGCAACGCCGACAGTTCGAGTCACGCTCAACCTGAACACCGCCGCTTCGAAGCCGGGGACCTCCCATGCTTCCGCTGTTCCACCGCCTTCTGGCAATTCTTCTGCAAGCGGCAAAGACGCCGACTCTGACGAGGACATGAAGTCCGCTGGCTCGGCCACAGACTCGGATGACTCAGACGAGGACATGAAGTCCGCTGACTCGGACACGGACTCAGACACGGACTCAGACACGGACTCAGATACGGACTCAGACTCGGACTCGGACTCAGACAGCCCAATGGAGTTTGGAAGCGACCCAGAGGACAAGATGGACGACTCTCCAGCACCACAGGACGAAGACAAGATGGACATGGACAACGCTCCCGCCACACCTGCGCCAAGAGCTTTCTTCACGAAGCATTTTCGGGGCTAGGGAGTGGTTGGGGAGATGATGGACTCACAAATTATGACGATTGACACTCAACGATTGACAATGACGACGATTTACGAATAGAGATTGACCTTCGCTCGCTCGGCGTAGAGCACCAAGCTGGCCTTGCCGATGATTGACGATTTACGAATAACGCTATACGCTTGACGACTTACGAATTACAGAAGCCTTCAGCCCGTGCTTCAACAACGACTGGTAAGCATTTCTCAACAATATGAACGCTAAATCCGTTACCGCGCCTAATTTCAAGATTTTGTACTTCTATTTTACAGGTTAACTCTCACTTCTTCAGTCTCAGTCACTTCCCTGGAGAGATTTGTCTGAGTCAAACACCTTGACCTCAGTTTATCAGGAAGAGTGCCTATCGGTGCAGGAAAATGTTCCTGTGCAAGGAGAGCTTCAGCTTTGCGCTTTGGCTCTATGTTTTAGCCTGCGGCGTCCGTGGACAGCCAAGCTCGGGTAGGTAAATAATTTTATAATTTGATAGCAGTTCTAGTCGAAAGTATTTTTAACCTAATCAAGCTAATAATCGTAATTCTTACTTGACAGGTTCCAAATGGAATGACGAACTCCTCGCTAGAAGACTTGGACATAATTTGGGTAATTAATGAATGCTTACCTACTCTTAGTTATGAATCGGCTTCCCTTCCGATCCGAAACTTCGTAATCTGATTACGTATCTCTCGCTTTCCAGCTAAAGGCGTGTTGTGTTCCCTTGGCGGTGGTCGTCAGAAGCCAGAGAAGCCTACAACCTGGAAATGCAGCTGGAGAAACGAGAAACGATTGGATACCAGTCTGCGACCCCTTGCACAACACCGAAAGTACCCGATTACCGACATCGAAATCGGACCTACTTCATCGTGTCCGCTAAGCAAAATCTCCAGATGAATGCAGCACTCTGCATGTCGAGGAATAGTTCCTGAGCTGTCAAGCTGGAAGATGTGAATGCCAAGATCCGGTAAATTTGTTCTGGGACTCCGGAATCGAAAAGTGCGTCCTACCTCCGTCTGCCCGTCGAGGATTTGGCGACCCGGTCATTACGTAGAACAGAATCCTAACCGTTGATGTGAGCCGGGACTCCACAAGCTTCCGCAGCTATCTTGGATCGACTCAGTGCTAGTCTGACCAAATTCGAGCCACAACTCAGCATCGGTCCAGGCCAAGAATGCGATCTCGAGAACGAGTTCAAGATTCAAAAGGTTTGGGCGTTCCTGATGCACCTCTTCAACTTGAAGCCTGAAAGCCCAAGATCCGATCGACTGAGCTACTGGAGCTTCGAGCAAATAATTTCACTGATTGTGAACAAAACCGGCAACGGAAAAACCTACTGTGGAGCCGGGAACCCGGAGCAAGATTCAACAATCGATGTCGACCGAAAGCCGGGTCAACGACCAAAGGAACTTGCCGGAACAAGGACTTAGCCAGCGTCCACAAGATTGAACAGTCAATCTCCAACTTCACAAGTCTCCGAGTAATCCCAAGAATCAACCAGACCGAAAACCCCAGGTGCGTCTTCCTGCAACGAAGCTGCCGAGAAGTTACTGATGGAAATTCTCCAACGAAACCTAAGATTCCAAAATCCGAACTACACGAAAATCATGCTGTTCTACGACAGTATTCTTGACCTGAAGGAGCAGATCAAGCCAAGCTCAACAGCTGGAAACCCCATCGTTCCCTCAGCGAAGTCCCTCTGCTCCAGTGACCAAGGCGTGGCCTGTGTGGCCAATATATGCCAATGCCGGAAAGGCTATGAATGGTATGCCGATAAGCAGAAATGCCTGGTCTCCCATGGAGCAGCAATATGCGAACGTTGTCACCCCGGTCACGCGTCCGTCTACCTGCCCTGCTCACCGCCCCACGAGTGCATTCCGTTGTCTGTGTGCACGATGCCGTTCTACGTCCCGCTTACCAAGAATCCTGATTACCCGCGTTACTTCACGAAATACTGCCACTATAACCCTGGAGAAATGCCCGTTCCCAGGAGAGCGAATATCCCTGAAGAGAGTGCCACTGCCCGAAAGAAGCTTGATCTCTGGAAAGTTTATTAGTTATTTCGAATTATTCTGTTGCTGCTCGCTCAATTAGATTAAGTGCTAATGTTAAGTTACCACTGCTATGATATATTCGTTAAAACGAAACATTGATTGAATAAAACGTTGTTAAAAGTTAACCTGGTCAGTCACTTCGTATTGCATCGTCATTTATTTATTTTCATCGATAACGTTACAGTTCTCATCTAAAATTACTGCTAATGGCGCCTGAGAATCGAATTTCCTATCCGAGAAAGTATCTGGCGAGAACGTAAACGTGAAGCGTCGTTTTCCACGCTGATTATCTGACGGTGAACTGGGTGTCGGTGTGTAGGGCGTGCGTGGTGTCCAGGCTGCCACTACTGTCGTCTTCATCCTTGGGTGCCACTCGTACCGCGAATATGTCGCGAACTGCTCGGAACTCACCGCAATTGTTCAGATGCTCGTTTTCCAGTCGGAAGAAGTTCCAGATGAACCGCTTAATTTGGTCAGAATTCCAATTAGAATTTCCGTAAGCCGTTGATACGCTAGCGTAACTGTACCTGATTAGTTCCAGCGATGCCAAAATGGTGGGCATCACTTCGGAACTCGAATAACCCGTTTCGGTCAACGAAATTTGAAGGGCCCATGAAAATCTGAGAAAGATGTCTCCCACAATGGCGAAGTAGTAATACCATTTACTGCTATACAATATTTCTTCGCGGAGAAATCGATTTTCACCGCAATTGCGGTCAAAGAGAGTCCCAGTAGTAAGAGTAGCAGGAAGAGATAATGGCAAATAGGATCCAGAACACGAGGGCAATATTATGCGTGTAGTCGAAAGAAGTGGTTGCTGTTGGGGTAAAAATTACCGTTATTAGATATGCCAGTTTGACCACTGCAGTATATCAGTAAAATCGAGCTTGATCCATTCTGTGATGTGGATCATACTTTCAGAAAACGGCAAAAAATGTACTTTTTAGATTTACTTTTTAATTTAAAAACAAAATGTCTAAACTTCCATTTCATAGCTGGTGAAAGTTGACATTTGACATATTCACGACATGAATCCAAAAGACTAAAGATAAGTTGAATTGCTTCGTAATCGTACTTTGCATGCCAGAGCCAGATGCTCTTAAAATTCAATAAGTGATCTATTCAGTTTATTAAAATAAAATTTAGTCAATTCATTAGTAGAATGGAACAACCGGCGGTATTCACTGAAATAACTAAACGCCCGTGATTACGACTTATTATGCTTCTTCTTTTTCTTAGGTACAGGTTCCTCGATTTCGACCTCCTCCGTGGGATATTTGTTGTTATAGTAGTCTATGAAACCGTCATCGACATTCTTGCTTTTCTTGTGCTTTCTCTTTTTCGTTGGTGTTGGTGGCTCTTCCTTAATTTCAATTTTGTGGATCAGTTCTTCATTATTAGCTATATTTGAATCAGGCAGACGCTCGCCTTTGTCTCTTTTGTGCTTCTTTTTCTTCTTGGGTATCGGCTCCTCAATTTCAACCTCCGTAGGATATTGCTTCTTACTGTGACTGTAGTCCATGAAAGGTTCATCAAAATTCTTGCTTTTCTTGTGCTTTTTCTTTTTTGTCGGTGCTGGTGGCTCTTCGCTTACTTCAACTTCGTGAATCAGTTCTTGATTATTGCGGGAATCTGAATCGTTTTCCAGTTTGTTTTTCTTGTGCTTCTTTTTCTTCTTGGGCAACGGTTCCACAACTTCTACCTCCGTGGGATAGTCGTTGTTACAATATTCTATGAACGCGTCGTCCAAATTCTGGCTTTTCTTGTGCTTTTTCTTCTTCGACGGTGTTGGTGGCTCTTCTTTAATTTCGATTTTGCTAACCGATTCTTTATGATTAGGAAAATCCGAATCCGGAATGATTTCCGCTCTGTTCTTCTTATGCTTTTTCTTCTTTGTTGGATCGGACGTAGAATATTCATGTGACCTCTTGCGCTGATTTTTGAACGCGGAATCTACATCATCCGTATCATTCTCCATACTTGCCAGTATCCTTTCAAAGTTCACACCGTAAATGGGATGACGCTCTTTTATTCCTGTCGGAAGCTTGTGTTTTGGTTTCTCCGTCAATACAGAAAAACTTGGACAAGGCAAATCTTCAAGAGCTTGACGAATCAGAATTCGACCTGCCACAGGAACCGAAACTGTAAAAAAAAAAGTTAAACAATCAGAATCAGTCAAGCAGCGAAATTTAAAATCCGAAAGTTATTAATTTGATCTGTAGCATAAACAGTAGAACACCTACTTAAGCTCATACTACCAGCTTCACTTGGAACCATAGCCGCAATGGTTTCAGCACTGTTTCCTGTTTGTGAAATACAAGTTGACTCATATTTTTTACCATCTTCGTCTGACAATAAAACAGTGGGCTGACTATCGTCCAAGCGTAATTTCTTTCCTTCCAGTATAGGAGTTAACTTCACCTGTTGATCAGGAAAACAAACAAAGTCATTCGTAATCGATTAGGAATAAACAATAAACATGGGAATTGCAGCTACACAACTGACTGATCAAATACTGTAGCTTTATCTTAAACCTTCACGTACGTCTTTAGAGCACTGTAGAATCCAGACTTCCGTTCCTGGCTTCTGTAGCATTTCTGCTTGCAGGTCTCCGGCGGAATTAATTTTCTTGAGCCCGACCAATAAGTCTTTTGGTAGCTGTAAAGACAGAGGACAGAGCTTATCTTTTGGACTGATGGATCAAAAATTATTAGTCACAATTATAAAACCTAACAATATTGATTAACTTTCGCAGCATGGCCAACGGCTTATTTTGTATTCATTCAGTTTGCAATTTGTGATTCGCAACCTGCGATGGGCTAAACCGGTACTTAATCAGTTGTCGGTATTGTACGGTGCTTAATGCAATACAATATACTACAGTACAATACTAAGGACGCAGCCGCTGCTAGCTATTAAATACAAAACATGTCAAATCGGATATTTGCATTGGTTTAATTATTTATATCGTGTATGGTGTATAGTTGACTTACGCGGCTGATATCGATTTCCTGTAGTTGGTAAGGCTGCGGAAGATAATTTGGGTCGTAATCAGGGTCCCAAGGCATTCTGTAAGCTGGCGTGACGCCAAATGCACTTGATTAAAGGTCCCGGAGCACAATTAGATCTAAATCAACTACAAGAATCAAAATATTTCTGTAATTGCAATTTGCAATCCGAAACTGAAAACACGCCTGATTGACACGCACGCGGTAGCTCAACCTGAAATTTTTGACTTGGCGCACTTCTGTATGGGTTGAACCTTAGCCACTTACCGTATTTCTGCCAGCGCAGTCTATTTTATTTTTCAGCAAGACCTTTCAGAAAAATATACGCTAAGCGGGTAGAAAGGTAAAATCACGAGATGAGGAGTGTTCATTAGAGCTCTCCCTGGAAAGCTTTTGAATAAATGGGTTGGGTGGAGATGGAGATTGGAAAGCATCTGCAGTCAATTCACTACTGGATTTGGCATACACTAGGGATGAGGGGGGTGGGGGCGGGGGGTTCTTTCCTCCGTAGGCCTGCAAGCCTGAGATGCTTCATTCATGTGGATTTGGCTATTATTGTTTTCGTCGTCATTTTTCTCCGTTGTCCACTGTCTGTCGTATCGTAATAAGGAGTCATTTCTCAATTGGTTAGAAGTTAGAAGTCTGGTAAATTGTCAGGTAGTGCTCCCAGTTGTTCAATTTTCGGACATGTCCACCGAGTACTGGCTCGTCTCCGTTCCTGGAGACAAAACTCCGGTCCAAGCTTGGGAAAATCTTAACAATCAAACCAGCAAGCAACAGAATCTGTCGAGCAACTGGAAATTTCCCATTCCTGACCTCAAGGTCAGTTGGAATTTATAATTTTTATTTAAATGCTGTAGTTTGCAGGCTTCAGGTAATATAAAACTAAGAGTCGTCTCAGTCATGGCAGGTGGCTGATGAATGGATTAAATATACTTTTGAATTTTTAGAAGTGTAATCGATTGTATGCTTCATTTACAGGTTGGAACGCTAGATCAGCTCGTGGGTCTCTCGGATGATTTAGGAAAATTGGATACATATGTGGAGTCTATCACACGAAAAATTGCAGCCTATCTTCGAGAAATTTTGGAGGGTCAGCGTGATAAAGTCGCTGAGAACTTATTGGCTAATAATGGTTGGTAACTTTAACCACAATACAAGACTTATGTGTATTGAATAAGTTACTAATAGCCTATTTACTATTAAAAGAGCTTTCTCGTGTCATTGTTGTTTTACAGACAAGGTTTTTGTCGCTAATCCAGTGTCTTATTTTTTATATTTTGTGAACGCATTTCTTAGTGGATCTGGCACAATACATTACTAAATATAATTGGGACATGGCGAAATATCCATTGAAGCAGTCCCTCAGGAACTTAGCTGAGATCATTGGGAAGCAAGTGAGTCAGATTGACACGGATCTCAAGGTCAA
>VNWX01002513.1:0-11972 GCA_009869905.1 Ceratophysella communis | reverse complement strand
TGAAACTAAAACGGATTTGGCAAGGGTTATGTCGAGCACATCAATTCTGAAAACAAGGTTATTTTAAGGTTCGTAAAAATAATAGCGAAAATTTTGTAGTTAATAAATACATCAACTTCTATGGCTGCAAGGACTTTCGCTGTAATATTATGCACAAATTGTAAACCTGACAGCGCAGACATCGGGCTGAGGCTGAAGCGTGAACGGACATTCGACACTTCCGTTAGACATGTGAGGGTAGTTCGGTGATTGGAAGAAGGAAATCATTTTACTCGTTACTCCGCGACAGGTTTTCAGAACTGAAATTTCCAAATCAAAGCATTGTCTTTCGTTCTAACTGCTTATTTATTAGGTATATACATATTATTAATTACATTTGCAGCAAACTCCAGAATTGACGCATTGTCCGTGAGCCACTCCTCCGTACTCTTCGCAAGCAGTGGCCGAAATGCAGGCTCCTTCACATTTATTCTTCTTGCTCCCGCAATTCGGTGCGTTGGAATTATAATTCGAATTAGTTTTAGCTACCCTTTTAGCTTCTTTTTCTTTTAATCTGACCCCTTCACCTTGACCCGTTAGTCTTTGAGTTGGCTGAAGCAGGGATTTAGGCTGGACTGTCTGAGAAGTTGTTCGCTCGCTTGTTGTTTCGTCTCCATTGGAACGACCTGCCAGTTTTAACAAAAGTTTGCATTTCCCTACATGTTTAGCTCATATTGTTCATCAGGTCATAAATTTGGCAAAGAAAAAATTCGGCAATGAACTTTTAATGGAGCGCGTTACATTGTAAATTTATTTTTCAAGCAGACTTATTATTGAATGAAGCATTCTTTTTGATTCCGGTGACCATGATCATTCTAACAATGTCAGGTCTAAGGGCCTTAACCTGTGATCATGTCCCTTAGAGAATAAAAAGCTTATAATGCGAAAAAAACTAAAAAACTAAAAAAAAAAAAAAAAAACTGGTACTTTAAAAAAGTGTGCCCACCACATGAAAATAAAGCTTCATAAAATAGACTCTGCCATTTAGTGGCAATATATCCTTAACAGTCCCAGTACCTATCATAGCATTATGTGTAGAGTGTATTTAAGAGCCTATAGTTATATTTGCAACAATTAACTACGATTCCAGACCCTGTGCCATAATCATTCATTAACTCTAATCATAAAATTCACTGGAAACCTCGCGCAATGATTTCGGTGCCCCACAAGTGAGACTCAGTTCTCCAGTGTGAAAACAATTAGCTTTAAGTGGCATGGCGATTTGCAACTACAAACTTTTGTCAAATGCAACTTAAATTTCAAGCACGTGTTCTGCCTAAATGTATTTAATCGCTAATTTATAGGAAAAATACAATTTATCATCATCAAAATTGTCTTGTTCCCAGATTTATCTCGGAATCTTGCCAGGTTGGGGCCTGAAGGGTTCAGGCTAATTATAATTCAAGGATTTCTTTTAAACAGAAAGTTAAAGTCGCATTATTTTGGTGATTCTTGAATCGTCAAGCATGTATAGGATATCTCAAACCAAAAGCGTCTCTTTGTTCCAGCCGCATTTCACCAAGCTCATATTTGTTTGAATTTTTCGTAATCTAAAAACGAAATGTTCAAATACAACAAGCTTGAGGATCGTGCGCTAATGGTAAATTCTAAAGCGTATTTTACTAATTAAATAAAATTAAACATTTCAATTATTTGCAGATATCTAGCATTAGCGTGTCAAAAACTGAGGTGCTTTGAGGCTTACATATATATTACTACTGTAATAATTGTGTGACGCCTACTATTGTATTGAATTGACCGATCTAGCATACGTAGTAAATGCAATCCGTCTCTAGTATCTAGTAGTAGCTAGTAGCTCTATTTTAGACGCACAAAGCTCCAGCTCTAGTCCAGTTCCAGTAGCGTCTAAAGGCCAATCCAAAAAATCTAGCATCGGCCGAATTCCACACACAGGAGGATTCCCAAGAGTATTCAGCTCATTGTTTCACAAGTAAGTTCCTGCTTTTATAGCAATCCAAACCAATTCCTGGTAGAGACTTGTGGAAGAGTCGATTTGTGTGTCTGGGTAAAAGGTGCCATGAGGGGAAAAATCCCGTCTTCACACACAAATGTGCCTCTCACATGCCCACCCACTGTAAGACCCAAAAAGCTTCACGGCTCAGTCAGAGCTCACAAAAGAGAAAAGCCTGGGTTATGGGCATGGGCCTGAGGCTTTGCTTGGGCAAGAGGCCTCACTCAACTTTTTGCTCTCTGTGCTCTGCCTTTTTGCTTCGTACCGTATCCTAATAGAACTGAGGAATATTTGTGCTGTGCTGAGAGGCCGAGGAATTTCGTTCTTTCAGATTTTCACAGTTTTACATGGCTGGGATTCCTCATTTCGTTCCATTGAAAAACCAATGCTATGCTTTGGCCTATACCTGACTATTTTTATATGATTAATTAATTGCACTAATAACTGTGATACCTGACTTTGGAATATTTTAATCAATTTAATTTGCTTAAAACAAAAATATTTGGTCAAAGGCCGTGTGCCATAGTTGCCAGGCCAGTCAGCTGACGATGCTGTATATGGAATTTTTGCATCTGCTAGCTGTTGCGCTGTGCTGTGCGGTAGGATGAATGCTGGCTATATGCGTTCTTGTTAATAATGCTTTAATTTTGATTTTCTTGCAGTCTAGCTAGCTACCCTAGCTTTCTGCGAATATTGAGTACTGGTTTCGAAAATGCTCAAAAATATATAATCTGAAATTTTAAAATTTGCTTTATAGGATTATATGAGAAATTGAATATCAAGCGTCAATTTTGTGGCTAATTGTTATCCAGGTATCATTTGAAGTGGCATCCATAACTCAGTGCCATGTTTAAATACAACTTTAAAATTAGTGGTACATCATTAGGCCCTAATTGATATATCTGACCTACATAGCAGTTGGTGATGCAAAATAATGTGTAGTGGTTTGGTCGTACCAAATGTGAATAACTTTAGTGCCTTTTCCTTTTGAATGTTAATATTTCCTGACGAGTGGAATTCAGAAAAGTGCAAACTTTTCATATTGATTTTTATGTAACACAAAACATCACATAATGCCAAAGCATGAAAGTATAACAACCGTTCGTTTAAATCGTGAGCGTGATTAAAATACCCTATTATAAACCACTGACGATTTCGTTAGAATTATGTTCTCTTTTTCGTTACCACAATTCAGATCATAGATCTGTTCTAGGTTTCTTGTTTTAAATAAAACTAAAGTTATACAAATTTATTTATTAGTAAATATTATCAAAATTTGTCTTACTCGTAAGTTCCAGGTTGTAGAGCCGCGAAGGTATCTCCGAATGTGCTTGTTCTTCAGATTCAGCTGGTATTACAAATGCTAACACACAAATTAAACAAAATGCACCGACTTGAACTCGGGATTTCTTCTGGAAATTCATTTCGATTATGTTGTTATCCGACTCTAGTCAATGTTTGCTCAGACGCTGCAATTGTTATCAAGCGTTAGACGACGGATTCACTAAGGACACTGCACCTTCCGACAACAGAGCCGGGCTTCCACCTCTCCAGCACTAATTAACGCGTCAACAACACCAAATACTGGGGTCATCCATCTCGACGGCACTAGCGTTTAGCGTCAGTTGCTCTTCCTAAAAATTCATACAAAACAGAAGCAGAGTACAGCATAAACAGAATGCTGGAATATCTGTTGCATGAATCTTGCAACCCGAAATGGTAAAGCTTGGAATTTTGCATGGAAGCATATCTGTACGAAATTTGTCCGACGGCAGCTTGACCAAGAAGTACCATAAAATGGCAGTTAAAATAGCATATAAGATACGCATTTGAGGGGCCATAATATTTCCAGTACGTTTGCTATATTGTGGACTTGACAGGAGCCTTAAATTTCAGGCAGGTTTGAGGTTATGGTAAAAATTGAATTCCAAATGTCTTGTTTAAAAAAATCAGGGATTAATTTAAACGAGATTTTTACAGAAAAACGTTGTTTTTTTATTCAATTGATGAATAGGACTTCCAAATCAGCAGTAAAACCAAGAAATAGTTTAAAATGAGTGCGCGCATGCGTACCAAGCAGCGAAATCCTAAGCAAGACATCGCTTTTTCCATGGAATTTAAAATAAAAATCTGCGGTAAGATCCTTCTGGACTAAAGCTTGCCTTTTAATTTCAATAATAACTGTGTTTGAAGCATTTTTGCCTGAACTCGAATAATAGTTCATTGTCATCCTTTTAGCATTGCTGAACTCTACTGATGAGCTCCACACGCGATCCATGATTTCCACTGTTTTGTTTATCCATATCATGATAATTCAGAATTCGCAACACGAATCCAGTAATAGCACAGCACAGAAGCCAATACTGATCGTGTTTTACATAGCAAAATATAACTGTCTCGAGCCTTTAGAGCTAATCAGCATCAGCATAATTGACGATTTGCCAAATACTGACAATAGGATCAATTACTATATAGCGACTAATGGGCCTCCAGCTTTAGCTTTACTCACCTATATGACCCAGTACCCAAGCAGGATATAATTTGTAGTTAAATCGTGCTACTTGAGCAAGCTGATTTGCCTGCTAAATAAATAATGAAAATTAGGCACTGGACTTGGTAAATGTAGACATTGAAAATAGTATAAAGCTTTTTTAATAATATGACGTTTAAAAAAATGCTACGAATGAATGGTCGAAATTCCAAATTAGGTCTCTTTATCATGAAAAACGGTTTCGTAGCATGAATTAAGCCTGAATTTAAAAACATGCGAAACGCAATAATACGCATTTAAACCGAAATTCCTTATAATTAGAAAACTGCGTAGCCTAATTTGCTATCTTTTGTCCGTATTCATTAACATATAAAAAAAATTTTAACAGCAGCTATACCGATACCGATACGTTGCCCATTTCGAAAATTCCTATATAATGTGAAAGTTTAGACCATAAAAATAATTTTAGAAATTCAAAGCAGACTTTTTAACGACAAATCTCGACTAATTGTGAGCAAAGATTTCTTATTCCAAATCAATCAATTGTACATTGTAATTAGTTTACATTTGACGATTCATTTTGGAAATTCTATTATCGGCAAAGCAAAATAGTTGAATGCCTATTCATACTTTCTTTCTGCATTGTTTTTATGCTATAAAAATCTCAGTTTGTAAATAGTCTGCTGACTATTCGGTTTTCCATTTCGATACACATAACAAAACGCTAAAAAATATTGAGTCACTCTAAATCTTTTACGATGTAAGTCAAGAAGACCGACCGGACGCATACTTTGTTATTTTACTAATGATGATTCAGAATTCTTCGCATCAAAATCAAATTTCTCACATTCTTGATTCTAAAATCAAGTCAACATTCTACGACATAATCTCAACGCGTCGGAAATAATTGATGATATCAGCAAATATCAAAAGTAATAACTTGATATGACGTTTTTGTGACTAAATTTGCACGTACCCTGGCTTTTGGCTTCATATTTTTATTCAACAGTTCATAGGACTCAAGTCAGAGCATTACAAAATAACATTATCTGGTTCTTTCAACTTTATACTACTTAATTACATACTGAGCGACTGTATCTTAATCTCTAGTCATCTTTGGCCAACTTGAACTTAACACATTATGGATGAGCAATAGATAAATACAAAAAATGTACAATAATGGAATGGTTTGAATGGTAAGTACTGGTAACCTTGTTTGTAGGTAACAGCGAAAATACAAATTAGCCTATGGAGACACCTTTAGAGGTGTCTATTTGTGAATACAAACCTTAACCTAGGTAGACCTTAAGAAACTATAGTTATGAATAACAATAAAGTTTTGGTAATAAAGGAGCGATGGGTGAGGCCTCAACGGCGGGTTTTTGAGCTGTCATTATTGGTTACGGAATTGCTGCTGTTGTTGGTGTTGAGAGGTTTGGTAGGCCTGAGATGCACATGAGATGGGCAAGGGGTTGTTCCGCGGTCGGCCTCGTTTCGGAACCCTGGGCGGGTCATGGAGGGCAGTGGGGTGGATGCTGAGCAGAACTGGATAAGGCCCATCACTTCCACGGCCGCGCTCATGAACTTTTCGGTGTTTTGATAGATGGTCAGATCGGGAGAAGCGCTTTCGACAAATGTTGCATTCGTAAGGCTTGTCTCCGGTATGGCAGCGAAAATGTCGGCCAAGCTCATCGGAACGTGAAAATCGCCATCGGCATTCCGGCCAGGAGCAGATGAATGGTTTTTCACCTAGAAATTGTCAAAAAGAAACCAAGTTGTACAAATTGCTTAACACAGTTTTCGGCATGGCATACTATGCTATCATTTCGTTTGACATTGAAAATTCCAACAAGATGGCTACACCTGTATGTCGCCGAACATGTGCCTTGAGATGTGAGGTCTTGAGATAGACCTTCTCACAGTTTTCATATGGACAATGAAGCTCGCCGTTCTCTGACTCGGATTTAATTTGTGCCCGTGGTCCAGTCTTCCTCTTCCGCCGTGGTGGCTTATCGACGACAGGGTTAGGTTGAAGCAGGGCATGATGCTGATGCTGGTAGTCCTCATCACTACTGCTGCTTCCGCCGCAGCTTGAGGCGGACGTTGGAGGCGAGTTGTCTGGCGATGAGCTGCTTGAGCTGTTGAGCGGTTCCCATAGGAAAGATGGAGGAGTTTGGTCGAGGACATCGAATTCTTTTCCAAAAGTATCGAGTGCGCAATCAAAAGCTTCATAGGAAGTCCAGTCTGTGACAAAATCATCGAGCCTTTCTTCCTTGAAACCCTGGAAAAATACAGAATATAAAAGGGATCTTATTAGTCACGGCGTCACTTCATTCAGGCTAAACCCTTTGATTTAATTACTTACATCATTCGATGCAGATCCCTTGAGAAAATTGGTCATGGATGAGTTGAGGTCAACGGACGCGGAGGAGCCCATGTCCATGGAATTGGTCGAGTCGGTCGACAACGGAGACGGACTGTAAAGGCTCTCTGTAATTAACAATTAAAGGGTAAATTAAGTGATATAAGGGACTGCGATTTACTGATCAGATCATTACGATGTCTGCAGGGTCATGTGTCCTATTCCTATCGCGGAAGTTTCCGGTGCTCTAATCTGTGTGATAGACTGCAAGTTATCTGACGTAGTGACCTCGCTGCCAGGTGCATGCGTCCTTTGAAGTGCCTTCCCTGGATACAATGTCCACTGGGCTAAATTCTAGTGTACTTTACTGGAAATTGAATAGATTTTATGCAAATAACGCTGTCGTGCGGCGATTGAACGGGATTTCCGAAATAGAAGGTCATTCGCTAAATTAAAAATATTGACATCAATACAATTAGGCAGTCTAAATGACATCTATTTTATAAGCTTTGAGCCGAAGCACACGAACGAGTTGCTAATTGTGCACAAAGCACGCAGCAGACGGCGATTTCTGTAAAATCGCTCTAATTCCAGGATAAGACCTTTTGAATTACGTAATGGAGCTACATACATAATACATAACTCGCTATAACGATGGTATTTATATCTGTGAGACTCATGAGCGTAAGTCAGCACTAAGGAATGGAAGCTCATGCCTATGACTGACTTTATCTTAATCAGTTCATTGACGACTGACTGTTAGTTAGGCAGTCTTTTTTGCCTTATTCGGCTCTTCCCAAACTCTTGAACACTTATTGCTCTATTAAAGCTTCCAGAGAATTAGTCATCACACCCCAGAAGTGCACTAATAAACCTGTCATTCTTCAAGTCAGCACAAAATAGCCATGCCATTGCCTTATGCCTGTTATGACTTGTGTGTGACAAGGTACAATGAGTAAACAGGGTTGTTTTCTTGTAAGTACTGATATAAGGAAATTCCACGCGCTTCTAAGGCATTTTCCGACGATTTGAAACATTTTTGAGGGTAAAAATAGTGCGACTTTTCTCGGAATGCTGGGTTATACGGAATTTGGATATTCAGGGTCCGGTCGAATGAAGATTGATTCAAGTTATAAGCAATATATTGTTCTCGATTATATACAGAGTGGTAAAACTCTTGATCTGGATTGTTTACCGCGTTGTAGAAGGGGCATTGCTTGACACTTAAAATGTAATTTTCTTGGTAGGTATAGCGTCGAAGCCAAAACATCGACGGCGAACTGAGCGGGACCCAATAGACGATGAACCACGTGCGGCGGTAAAGCATTGCAGCTTCTATAGAACTAATTAACTTAAGTTTGCCCATTTTCTTTGGCGTTTTGCCCATTGACAGAAAGCACGCTATATGGTAAAATTATTAACTAAAAATTGAGTATAAACCACCGAAATACGAAAATTTTGACCCGTGGCTTTCGGGTTTGTTAAACGCATAGAAGCAAGAATTTAAAAATACCATTAAATTTTGGAGAAAAATTGATTAAAAATTTCGATTTTTAGTACCTAGAAACCGTTACTTTGAAAACTATGACCGGCAACCCTGTCCAGATTAGTAGAATTGACTTACACAGAACTGAAAAATAGTGCTCTCCATAAAGTTCATTATTTATGTGTAATAGTTAATCAACACAAAATTCCCTAGAAAGACGACCCGCACGTCAATGCATTGCTGGACTGGAAAGGTTATGTATTTGAACATATGTCCCGTCCATATATATTTCTGAGCATACGAGACGGAAATACTTCCTATGCACATAATCAGTCCCCAAGTCTTAACCTTTAACTTAATCCTATTACCCAAATTACACCAGAAGCATTGGCTACGTAAGTACTAACTTAATATAAATAGGATCTAAAGTGGTCTATGGACGCCTGAACGCGCTCAAGAAAAACCCCAATTCCAAAATCAAATGTCTATCGTGAAAATGAGACTCAGGAGCGAGTGTTATATGTTATATGTAATACATACTTAAGAGCCAGCTCTGATAATAACTGTCATCGGGCCTCGTAAATAAGGAGCTCTTTCGGTGTTTTAATGATACAAAGGAGATACGCCATTCCCTCAACTTAAGGCATTTAAAGATGAAAACTTTTAAATGGCAAATGTCAATGGAGAACTTATGCTAAAATATGAGTTGTATATATAATGCGTAAGTCCATGCTTTCGTCGGATGATGCAGATGCACAGAGGTTCAATGCTACTACGGCCGTCAAAAGTCAAATCCAAGGTTTTTAGAGCAATAGTGCAGGGTCCGGTGTCCCATCTAATCTCTCCGCGCAGCAGTGAAATACATGGGGCTTACCTTGTGAAAATGGTGATGGCGAGTCCTCCAACAATGAGCAAAGGTCATTAGGGTCAAACAAGTGGAGTCCATAGTCGGGTGACAGAGATAGGTCATCGAAGAGCAGTTGATTGGATCCGAGTCCGGGCAGGAGCTCGAAAGCGTCCTCCTGCAACATGATTCCGGTCCAAGGGCTTAGCGGTCAGGGGTCAGGTCTTCGGTCAAATTCAGAGACCAGCACTCTTCGGGAGTCGAGTGTATACTGACTTCGGGACTTTAACTGTGTCTGTGATACAGTTGATAGAGTGAGTCAAGTTTCTCTTGACAGAATGACGCGAGTCCGTGAGTATGAGTGATTTCAGATGTTCGTTTGGGCTTTGGTTCGGGGTACCTCTGTAGAGAGAGCTATTAGGGGTAGGCTGTTCTGGGCTAAGAGCTTTCTAACGCTAGTTAATGTTATTTATTAGTGTCCAGGGTTTCTAGCACGTTAGGCCACCGTGCACATCATAATCCCTCAGCTCGTTTGTTGTTATTTATTCAATTCAAGTCACCGCAGAGCTTGGGTCAGAGAGATCTCTGAATCTGAATGTATTTCAGGAATGCCGATTGTTATAGATTACAGACACGAAAACTGATCTCGAGATCTCGAATCTGGACCAGCAGCGCTCTGCTCTAGTGTAACACAATGAGAGAATTATGTGGAAATTTCTGCCGGGTGGTGACGGATCCGATGACCAAAAAATGCTCTGGTCCGCAATTCAGCTCAATTTCAGTCTTCACGCCGACACACATATACACACAAATCACTTGGAAGTTTAAAGTTTCAATTTTTGAATACTAGTCGTCTTTTTTTTCAAGAATTTGACTAAAGTTGAATGATGCGTGCCAGGCCACCTGTCGCGTTGGTAGGCTTCGGTTCGGGTTTTTTTTATGGGGAAATTGAATATTTAGAGTCTGACTTAGCTATGCTAACAATTAAATTACTGGAACTGGAGATGTGAAATGAACAGGAATGGTTATTTGAATGGGAAGAGTTGAGCTGAGACAGAAATGTTTTATAATCCTGACTCGAGCTTGGTAATAGCATAGCGGTAACGAGACAGATGACGGCGTGCTGCGCTTTGGTTTATTGCATGGAATTGATTAGATTGGGTGTGATATGCCTTGTCCGAGTCCAGTCAGTCCAGGTTGAGAGTTCAGAGCAATTGTTAATTGAGTTTGACCAGATTAAGGCTGTTCTGAAAATTCGGAAAACCCTCGCGAAATTGCGCCATCAGATATTAGATCCAATTTTTGATATGCACCGTAAAGACTCCCTGGAAAGCTGGAATAACTCAAAACACGAAATGACCCGAAATGCCTTAAATGTATTTTCTACGGCTCCAATTTCAACCGTTTTGGCTATAGAAAACGCTCACGAGTTCACGAAACAAATTTTTAAGGGTTACATATCTGAAGTTCATGTGACAAATCGGTTATACATGGTTTTAGCTGTCTTTAGAAGTATCAGACCCATAATTTGAACGAATATTATAAAAATTATCTAGAAATTCAGCAATGCGCCTTAGTTTCGATAAGCAAGTACAAATTCCCGAATTAGCGCGAAATTCCAAGCGACAGCACACCCTTAATATCCACGAATATTTTGAATCGATCCCTAGTACCTAAGTGTTTTTTTCGATTGTTATGGTACTGCTGATATAGAACTAAGCTATAGACCGATCATAATTGAAATGAACTGCTTATCTGACTGATTCTAAGCAAAGCCCTGATAACGACCTGACCAGTGCAAATAGGAATAAAGATAGAGAAAGTCAATGTCCCGAGACCCGACGACAGCTCTTTAGTGTCAACGTCGTCAGTCGGTTGAAGGTGAAGGCTTCTCCGTTCTAAATTCTAAATGCAACTCTAAACTTTCCGTTTTTCCATTGAATTCATTGCGAAGTTTTAGAAAAAAAAAGTAAACAAATAAAATGGAGTTCAAGTGGGGGGTTAGATTGGGATTTCCGGATGAATGCAGCAATTGATGGCTGATGCACGGTCAAATAGCGTGGGTTTTTTGTTGTTGTCTGACCTAATGTTAGTAAATATTATAGGTTACATTTTAAAAAGCCGATTTTTACAAAAGTTGTGTCCATTTTAAAAATTAAAATCGATTTATGGCTTCAGCAGTATAGCACATTTCTTATACTAGTAAAACGATTTATCGGTACATCCAAACTAAAAATTCAAAAAATCAAAAGTCGTTAATTAAATTTATTGCTTTAAATGCCAGTTCGCATAACACGAAGACGTAGGTGCGAAACAACTGAAAATCGGAAAGTCTACTTTCGAATAGATAACTGCATTAGCCTTATTAAAGAGCCCCTGTAGCACAATTCGATTATTGGCGTCATATCCGGTAAAATGCTTCCGTTTCCTATAGACAATAAATTAGGTTACGTTAGCCCTTACCTAAGCATCTTAGAAACTTCAAAGATTGCATGCGTGTCTTTTGGATGCGTAACCAGTCCGATGTATTGCCTATTTTTATTTAAACGGAGTACACAAATAATGCGGTATAGTCCTAAGGTCAATATACAAATGAGTAATTAGTGTATTACGAAATCCGTCCAGGAGAACCGCAGAAAGCCCTGTCTGATGATTAGTCAGAATTAAAGCTCCGTCGTCGTCGTCGTCAACAGAAGGGTTGTTGACTGAATGCTGATGGAATGATTAGACTTTAAAATATGAACTGAAAAACAAAAATCACATGCATTCACTCACCTC
>VNWX01002512.1:0-11973 GCA_009869905.1 Ceratophysella communis | reverse complement strand
TTCAAGGTGTACGGACGATTCGTTGAGAAAATTTTGCTTAGGGAAATTTGCTGGCGACAATTCAACTTGCAGCATTCAGCTTCGAAAATTGGATGTTCCAAAAACTCGTCAGCAGAATAAAAACAATCAAATTCGAACGAAGAGCTATATTTTTACGTTTCTTAAAATTTCCTCAAGTAGTGTCGATGTGTGGAGCATTGACCTGGAATCGTACAACCCGGTATTTTCCTTTTATTTCCATTTCATTCGTCTGTTTTCCTCGCACAAAAAGTTATTTCTGAGCTCAAACTGTTCTAAAAGCAGAACAGATTTCATAGAAATTTCGAGATCACTAAGCAAAACCAGGTCTTACAGAACTTTGAATTCCGAATGGAATATTTGAATAGTAAAAAATTTCATCTTGTCTTGTGCATTTCACATGGCAATTATAAATTTAGCAAATATTAGTAGGTATAGGTATGATGTCTGATTGATTAGGTAAAAATGGTAAATATATTACATAAGAATTAACCTGAATTTTGAAAGTGAAAGTACTTTAAATAATCGAATTTCGTACCTCTGAGCTCTTAAACTTTTGCTAAAAATAAATTACAATACAATAGATGTTGGGAAAATTCAGATACAACAAACACTTTAATGTGGCCACAATACCTAAATATATGCACGTGCTCATCCAAGCATGCATCCGGCTATTCCGCAAATCCCGCTGTGCACCCGAGCCATATCCATTCCACAACTTTTTCCAGATACCGCACCCACCTCTGTTGAGCAATGAGAGAAAGTCGTATTGACGCTTGGGGAGCTTGATGCCAGCAGACTTTCTATTTTCTTCTACTTGAGGCCAGGCTAATCAAACCCAAAGCGAAGCAACCCCCCAGTGAAAACCGACATCTCTAATTCAACCAGACCGCACTCTCAATCTCAATCCACTCAAGTGAGAGTCATTCGCATTTCAGCATTCGACCGAAACCGAAGAACTCCACACCATAAGAATGTATTATGAGCTCAGTCAGACTTTGGATGTTGGATTCAGCCAGATTGCATTTACATTACACTCTTTGATCCGGTAGAGCTCCATATTCGCTTGAGTAAGTCGAAGCGTGAAATTTACTGGGATAGAGGTGATGCGTCTAATCAGCGGGGTAGAATTCTGCATGCATGTGGGATGTGGTTTGTGTACAATGCAAATTACAACGACCAGATAAATACAGAACTTTTCCAAGCACTGTCGTCTACAGGGATTGAATAATATGGAATGAATTATGTAACCTTCATTTCGATTTGAATTTACAGTGGAACTGCTGGGCTATAAGTCAGCTTCAGCCTTGAGTTCAAACTCAAGGCTGAAGCTGACTTAATATGAATATGTGATTGCAATAAGGCGTGTTAGTGACTCGAGACCATATGCCCTCTATAGAGGTGATGCGTCTAATCAGCGGGGTAGAATTCTGCATGCATGTGGGATGTGGTTTGTGTACAATGCAAATTACAACAACCAGATAAATACAGAACTTTTCCAAGCACTGTCGTCTACAGGGATTGAATAATACCTATGGAATGAATTATGTAACCTTCATTTCGATTTGAATTTACAGTGGAACTGCTGGGTTTTAAGTAAGCTTCAGCCTTGAGTTTGAATATGTGATTGCAATAAGGCGTGGTAGTGACTCGAGACCATATGCCCTCCTGCATATATTAGTTTACAGATACTTGACTTTCCCTTGATTTGTAATAAACACTAACCCACGTTTTTACCGACTGAAACGTAGGCTCTGCCTACGTTTTTTATTTCGGGATAAGCTTCCTGGTGGCTGAAAGGGTAGTATAACTGCAGTACAAGGCTAATAAGCTCAACACTTCCTAAAAATGCATGCTGTTAGTATATGCTCGGTTTTACGACATTTCCGATATGCCCAGATGGTCCACTGCCAGTCTGTAACTCTGGGTAGGATAAGACTTTTTTTTTTTACAAAAACGCACCACTCCTAATTACAAATATTTTGTAAAATTACTAAACATACGGTGTAAGTCTGAAATAAGGTCAAAACTTCGAGGAGGAATTTTTCGGACACTTGAGCATCCAACTGGAAGACCGGAACCTCGGGCTTTATGTAGTTCCTTCATGTATCCATGCATGCACCTCATAAATGTTGAGCTGGCTCCTTGTAAAAACACAGGTGCTCGCACAGGCTAAACTATTAAAATTGTTAAGTGTTAACTTGGACTTAGGCCCATGCCATGGGAACTTAGAACGTGAGCTTGACTCGAGTCCTTCATATTTCCAGCTTGACTTTCCTTCCTGTCATAAATGCACAGACGCTACAGAAAACGCGTGGCGTTTACAACTGCAGTACCTTATAGCCACACCTGAACTCCCGGAAGGCGTTTTAATGCTCCATTACAGCACGGAGGAGCTTAGGTCATTCCAATTTGCAATAAAATCTTGACTTTATGCTAATCTTAAGTACCGAGCAGGGAATCGACTGTGGAATCTTATTGAATTTACTCAGAATTAAAGTGGCTTTAACCACGTCTTTACTGTGCTAAAACCTTAATTTTCTTTTAAATTGTTTCCTGCACTCCGTAAAATTGTGTAGCAACTCTAAATAGATGGAAATTCGTATTAAATAGGCGTAGGTGGGTCTCCGCTTTTCATGCGCTTAACGTCGTTCCATCACAAGAGAATACCTAACTTTAAAAAAGTTTATGTTACCAGTGAGAATTACGGTATTCGGTGTCTTCACGGCTGTATAGCGTAATTCCAATATGAACTACGTGTACGTTTGTAAAACTTTTCGTTTCTGCTTGTATACAGTATGGACGAATGACTTTAGTTTAATAGAAACTATCCGCACAAGTTTCATTATACATTAATAATGAAATTCATAGGAATATAGAGCTACGCACAAGTAAACGAGTCACATTAGATAGCAGGCTAAGCCAACAATACAGAGTTTTCGTTTTGGAATTTTGAAGAGTACTTTCACCAGTTTCAAACTTTCTCCAAATAAGTTTAATTTGTCATGTATGTAATATTTCTAATTTGTAATGAGCGGCCAAACAGGATTTTATTGCATGGAATACGAAACCGAATATAGATTTTTACGTGCGTATGGGTATAGAGCTTAGCGTGCGGAGTGCGGAAAGACGACGGAGTCTATAAACGTCAGTAAATTGAAACATTCTTATTGTTTCCACCCAATAAACCCTAAACCAGTGTATACCGCTCTCTTGAGTCTCGGTTCTTCCTATAATTACGAATTTATTCATTGAAGATGAGAGTTCCTATACAAATTGATTGACGTCATTCTCTACTGAAGCCCTTCTCAGTAACAGCAATTAAGTTTTAATTTGACAAGGCCTCTTGACGTCTACAAGTTTCCAGAACCGTGGTAGAGTTCCCATACAAATTGATTGACGTCATTCTCTACTGAAGCCCTTCTCAGTAACAGCAATTAAGTTTTAATTTGACAAGGCCTCTTGACGTCTACAAGTTTCCAGAACCGTGGTATACTCGAAATCAGTGCTAAGCTAAATATGTACGGCTGTAGTTGCTATAATACGATACGACACGATACAATCGAGACAAGGCTTCGTGCATAATTCAAACTCACCCTAATAAAATTTGCCGTTTTTTCGTCTTGAATACTGTCCTGTCTCCGGTGGAGCCTCGTACTTCTCACACCTGATGAGGAACTTGGCCCCGGCCTTTGACTCATGAGGAACCCCACATGTGTGTCAACTCAAGGTCCACCTCCAGTTCCGCTTCCAAAAATTTCAAAAGTATTCCGGCTCGAATTCTGCTATGTGACTTTGGCTCCGTGACGTTTGAGTTCAGGAGAAAGTGAAAGCACGAGGACGAGAGAACGCACTTGTTGAAATGTAGTATTTGAGGACAGATTCGGGCATGGTGAGGTGAGGAGAGAGAGGTGCTGGGACGTGGACGATTGCCTTCCTCGCTCAACCAACGGCTTGTGTCTGATTGAGTGGTCGTGGAGTGCTACTGGTGGGGAGAAAGGAGAAGTAGAGGTGGAGGCTGACTCCGTCTATCGTAGAAGTCTACGTACAGTACCGGAACCGAAAAAATGTTTGAAAGTCCCTGGAACAGTTCCTGCTGTTCGAGTTGACGGAACTCCCGTGAGCCGCATACTTTGGCCGCACTCTCTTTCCCACTAAAAGCCCCAAACTTTTGACGGTTTCCTCTTTATTGAAACACTAACGATGACGACGACGAGAGGATGAGTTCATTATAAACGCTTTCTCTGTCTGCCTACACTTTCTCTGCCGTATAATTAAAAACTCTCACTCGGCTTCATAAGCTTCATTATTCAGAGTTCACGGAATTTTGGCTTAGCTTTCTCTGGAGCTTAACTCAAACTCGTTATTGTTCATGAATTGAACAAATATGGATTAGTCGAGTCAACATTCAGTAAATGGGGCGAACTGAGATTTGACTAACGACAACCAACCCCAGAATATACAAAACTAGAGGGATGCGAACTACCAACGATGATGGGTGAAAGCGAGAGAGCGGGAGAACAAGAAGTAAATGATGAGGCTGAAGTGGAGGCCGAGAAGAAAGCAGAGCATAGGGGAAAGGCAAGGGAAACCAAGACAAGAGTAAGATGTATGGCTGCTTGCTTTCCCTGTGCTGCTGAGAGCCTCAGCTTGCTAAGGCCAGAAAGCAATGCACGTGTCAAAACTGCGCAATATGCATCGTCATCATGATCATCAACAGTGGATCAGCAGGCAGGAGATCCACATCAACAGCCTTTCTCTCTGCTTTTTCTTTTTCTGTCCAACATCGAGCAACCCTTGGAGATGCCAATTCTTGGCTTTTCTTCTCGAGATAAAGACAACATTTCCTTCTCCATTAGACGGGAGCAGGAGGGCAAGGCAAGGAGTTTCTGTCAGGAAGTACCTTACCAAGAGGTACAGGAGCCTACTTCAACTACAAAAGACCAGTCAAGAAAAATACAAAAACAACTTTCTGGGGTTTTGGCTAGGCCAGAAGGGTCGAATGGAATGGTCCAGACTAGAACTCAACTGCCCGCTTCACTGAATGCCTTTTCAGTCGACCGGATGCCCCGGAATGCATAAAATAGGCATATACTCCTGGAACTAGCCGTAATCAATAGTCAATCTTTGTGCTTATACTCTTTTCATTTGAAACCATGAAAAATCTTGCATGTAGGTACTTGCAGTTGCAGATCGTTAAAGACATACCTAGTTAATTGTCGACCGGATGCCCCGGAACGCATAAAATAGGCATATACTCCTGGAACTAGCCGTAATCAATAGTCAACCTTTGTGCTTATACTCTTTTCATTTGAAACCATGAAAAATCTTGCATGTAGGTACTTGCAGTTGCAGATCGTTAAAGACATACCTAGTTAATTTTTTCTATTGGGATCGGGAATGCAGTTTTATCCTTTGAAACATTGCCAGAAATTGCATGGCTTAAACAGCGGCGTGATATTTCTAATGTGTGCAAGTGATAGCTTGGGCTAGCAACCGAAAATTCGATCTCGAACATGCTTGATTTTCAAAAATAACTCAGCAAATGACTCAACTTCAGCAAATCGGCATAATAAGGACCTAATATGATGTAATATTAACAAGTAATTTCATAGAACACATTTTTTTGCTACAAAATTCGTAACATCATTGTTTTTTTTTGCTGCTTTATATAATAATTATACCAAAAAATGCAATCACAAGACATATTAGTTTGTCTAGTCATAGAATTTTTTCCTTTGTCAAATAAAATAACCTTGGATATGAAGTGCAAAAAATCTTGCCTTCTGATTAGCTCTGCATGAGAGCAGAAGTGGGAGAGGAAGTACAGGCAATCCTCACACTCAATTACCAAGCCGGTAATTTAAGTGGCTGTATAGTACTTGTAAGCATTGTGTTGAGCGACCAGTATTAGACACACATTTCGTCACACTTCCACACCATGTGATGTTTCGGTTATTTAAGAGTACTGAGAGTAATTTAAAAGCAAATCACTCGGAATTGTAAGTCGTTACTGATATCCAAGCCAGAGCGAATAGACAACTTGTGTGACTACCCAGCTCCTGTGATTTAGGTAAATAAATAGCTTAACTCGGCAACGTCTTAGAATTAAAAATCATTAATCCAATTTATTGTTCACAGATTTCTGCAATGGATTCTCAGCGACAAATCGAAGCAAAGAATAAGGCTCTTGTTCTCAAGGCCTATCAAACTGTTCTAGGAGATAACGACGTGTCCGCCGTTGACAAATATTTCCATAAGGACGTTATTTGCCACAACCCTACTCTTGGTGACGGAATCGACGCCGTGAGAGAAGTCATGCGGACGGTATGGTGTACAGGACCCAAGAAAATCCTGGATGTCCGCCGAAGTGCTGCAGAGAACGATTTGGTTTGGCTTCATGTCAAGTACCCTGACCCTGAGAACGAGGGACAGTTTCTTAATATTATGGATATATGTCGTGTCGAAGGAGACAAAATTGTAGAACATTGGGATTGTATTCAGAAAATCCCTGCCGACATTGAGAAGATAAGCAAAAATCCTCATCCATTCTTCTGAAACTTAAAACGTTCAACCCAAATTCAAATATTAATTTTTTTCCAGATTCTTGAAAAATTGTTGAAAATAAAACTTTGAAATTACAAAATCTATTAAAAAGGCGTTGCATTTTTAAAGCTGTAGCGGTATGAACGATATCGGTCACTCCTAAACACGTTACCTAGTCCTGAAATGTCACTGGTAAGCCCCGCCGTCTAGCAGATTTCTTGGTTTGGATTTTTGGATTGAGCCAATAAATGTGCTCTAACAAGCGAAAGTGTAGATTGATTGTTAGGCAGTATTGGTCATGTCCAGTTCAGATCAGACTTGAAGGACGGGGTATAGTGGATTTCATTTAACTACAAGAAAGACTGACAGCAAGGAATTGCGGAGGCAGTGTGACGTAAGATTTACTTCAGGGGAAGTTACCGGATTCGATACCGAAAAAAACACCAGAAAATAGTGAAAGACTACATACAGGGTTGTACATTGAGTCCAGCACGATTTTTATATAATTTCAATACAAGTTAAGCTTTCATTATGGGAAACCCGGAATCTCTTACGGAGCTCCGTTAGAGATCTCGAAAAACTTAGAAGACCTTATAAGCTCGACTCGATACTAACTTGCTCAAATACGACATTTGAGGTCTTAACTTGTTTGAAATTACATGTCATGATAAATATACGTCTGTTTTGTTTATACACTAATCTAATTTGATGAATATTATTCGTAGAACCAGCGGTAATTTGCTCTGATGAAACTCATAAGTTGTTTGTAATAAATCTCGGCAGCGTAAGATTAGAGTGTTGATAAATTAAGGTAATTTTAGGAGCCCTGTGGCCGTGATGGAAGTGAAGATAGCCCCACTACTTTGCCGACTATTACATTCAATTACAATTTTTCCGACATCCTAGCTTTCCTGGATTGAAAAGCTAGTAGGTAGTATGAGCAATGCCAACTAATTAGATCTTAAGGCTTCCTACCATTTATTGCCGTCACTCCGGCCGCTGGAGGTCTGAAGGAAATAAAAACCTGTCGACAGCCTACTTGCCAATTCAATGATTTTCCTGTTGTCTGACAGAGGAGGGTATGAGAGCTTGACGACGCGTGTCTCATAACATAATTCCCAAACAGCTTGTCAACTTCCTGGAAAACTACCACGAGGTCTAGGTCCAGCTAAAAGAAAATTGGCTACACTCCGATTGCTCAAACTTAGCTACCAACCGAAATGAATTTTAAGATATTTAAAAATTAATTTTGGTGAAAACTAAATTCCAAGCTTTATAGGGTTGCTCATTGAATTAGCTAAAAACAAAATTGTTTAGACTATTCGCCAATAAGTGATTGCAAAGATTTGAGTAACTCTTCTGAAAGCCTCTGCACGCATCTTCCATAAAGAACATAAAAAGGTGTTCATAAAATTCAATTGTAAATATTTTAATGACTGTTAGTCTATGGATATTATGTATTTGCGGGAAACTGAAGAGAGTTGCTGAAACAAAAGAGTGTGAAGAGCTTGGAAGGGAAAGCAGCAGGTGTGAGGGTTTTCTCGCAGGGAAAAGAGTCTTTGAAGCTTGTCTCGTCTCAGAATTCGTCGAAGGTAAAGGTCTTGGAAAAACTGTTCTGTCAGAAATCACCTACTTCCTAGAATTTAGGCTGACAGATTATCCTGCGCCTTCTTTGTAGATCTTGAGCTTTACAGATTTTCACACAGTGGCAATGGCAATACGTACCGCGTATGTAAATATTAAGTTTTTGGTGATTTAAATCCCGATGCATCTGTGATTGTTTGATATGCGAGGATTTCGTCGAAGGTAAAGGTCTTGGAAAAACTGTTCTGTCAGAAATCACCTACTTCCTAGAATTTAGGCTGACAGATTATCCTAGCCTACTCTGTAGATCTTGAGCTTTACAGATTTTCGCACAGTGGCAATGGCAATACGTACCGCGTATGTAAATATTAAGTTTTTAGTGATTTAAATCCCAATGTATCTGTGATTGTTTGATATGCGAGGAGGGCATGTCAGGAATTACCTTAGGACGAGATACGGAGCCTACTTCATTATGAAAAAGTTCTCTTATTCCCAGAAACTGCACAACTTCAATAGTTGCATATTGCATAACATTGTGAATGTACATGGCACGTTCCTGAGCCACATTTGGTTGCCATTAATTAAGATTTGAAGTTATTTGTCGTTAAGCAAACGATGCTAGAAATTTAAAGCGGTTGTTTAAGATCGGAAGTTCAGCACAATCGGTGTGATTTTTAGCAATAAAAAGAGCACATTTTAATTTATTCCCGTAATCTGAAGTACGTAGGTATTTAATCTTTTTTGTTTGATCCGTAAAGTAATTGAAGAACAACTCGGACTAGCTCTTCAGTCTTCAGTACTTTTGAAAATTTAATTCTGTCTAGTGACTATCGATTTTCCTTTGGTAAATAAAGTGACCTTGAATAACTTCAAAAATAATCTGATTACGATTACTGATTAGCTCTCCATGGAGAGTGGTGGGTATAAACGCCCTAAACTCCATTACGAAGTGTGTATTTTAATTTTAAAGTGGCAGTACTTATGAGCATTGTGTAATCTGGTTAATCAGGCCAGCACTAAACCCCATGATTTTGCACACGATACGATATTTCGATCATTTAGCAATTAAATCGTACATTTTTTGCCACTCGGTATTTGACCTACAAAGCCGCCAAGCATAAGTAGTCAAAGGTAACTCTGCAATTCAGGTAATGAACAGTTTGTCCTACGAAAGTATACAGATTTGGTGTTCGAAATTAATCCTAATTGTTGTTTACAGATTCGACATATTTACACAATGGATTCTCAGCGAGAGGTTGAGGCTAAGAATAAGGCTCTCGTTCTGAAGGCCTATCAAGCTATTTATGGAGATAACGACTTATCAGCCGTTGACAAATATTTCCATAAGAACATTATTTGCCACAACCCAACGGTTGGTGACGGAATCGAAGCAGTGAGAGAAGTCTTGCAGACAGTATGGTGTACAGGACCCAAGAAAGTCCTGGATATTCGCCGCACAGCAGCAGAGAATGACCTGGTTTGGATACATTTGCAAGTTCCCTGATCCTGCCAACGAAGGACAGTTTTTTAATGTTATGGATATTTGTCGTATCGAGGGAGACAAAATTGTCGAACATTGGGATTGTATTCAAAGCATTCCTGCCGATATAATGAAGACAAGCAAAAACCCGCACCCATTTTTTTGAGAACTTCAAACGTTCAACCCACATTCAAATATTAGATTTTTTCCCAGATTCTTGAGCTAGAAAAATAAAATTGTTAAAAATAAAACTTCGAAATAACCAAATCTAGTAAAGAGGTGCTGCATTTTTAAAACCTTAGCCGTATGAACGACATCGGTCACCCCGAAACGACCCTACTTAATCCTGAAATGCCACTGGTACAGGCCGCCGTCTAGCAGGTTTGTTGGTTAGGTTTTTTGGATTGAGCCAATAAGTGTGCTCTAACAAGCGAATGTGCGGATTTATTGTTAGGCAGTATTGGCTATGTCCAGTTCGGACCAGGCTTAAAAGACGGGGTATATTGGATTTCATTCAACTACAAGGAAGAGTGACGTGAAAGAATTGCGGAGGGAGGGTGACGTAGGATTTACTCCAGGGAAGGTTGCCGGAAAAATACCCCAGAAAATCGCTGAAGGACGGCTGCATACAGGGTTGTACACCGCGTCCAATACGATTGGTATACCATTTCAGTGAGTTAACCTTTCATTATGGGAAATTACGTAAGAGATCTTGAAAAGCTTAGAAGACCTTATAAGCTCGACTTTCAAGATTAACTACCAACTTGCCCAAATGCGACATTTGAGGTCTTAACTTGTTTGAAATTTCATGGCATGATAAATATACGTCTAGTTTGTTTATACACTAACCTAATTTGATGAATATTGTTCTTGGTCCCAGAGGGAATTTGCTTGGTTGAAAGTCGTAAGTTGTGTAATAAATCTCGGAGGCGTAAGATTAGAGTGTTGATAAATTAGGGCAATTTTAGGAACCCTGGGCCTTGATAGAAGTGAGGATAGCCCCGCTATGCCGTCTATTACATTCAATTACAATTTTTCCGACATCCTATCCTTCCTGGAGTGAACAGCATTATTGCCAACTAATTAGATCTCCAAGGTTTCCTACCATTTATTGCCGTCACTCTCCGGACGCTTGAGTTCTAGAGGAAATAAAACCCCATCGAGAGCCCACTCGTCAATTCAATCATTTTCCTTTTGTCTGAGAGTCGAAGGGGATAAGGGCATGACGACGCGTGTCTCATAACATAATTTCTGAACAGCTTGTCAACTTCCTGGAAAACTACCACTAGGTCTCCCGCGGGACACTGATTCCAGCCTCCTTCTCCTCTCAATCCAATCACTTCCATGTACTCAATTTAGAGCTACAACACAAAGTGATTTAATCTCACCAAGACGCCAGCAGTTTTATTGCGGACTCCAATTAACTTTGTAACCCCGATGGGCTATAAAAACTGCCTTTTTGATAGAAACTACTCGTACATAGTTTTCTTCTAGTTTTGTGATTTCGGTTAGCACAAAAAGCTACCTAGCTTATTATTGTATGTACCTATATATTAAAGTGATCAAAAAAGTGCTCATTTAGAGCATATAATTCAGTAAATTCTTGTTTAAATCATACCTAACCTAACCCGCAGAAATCTGAACATATGTCAATTCGCTGTGTGATAGTACAAGTTATGCATAAAACAAATTTTGTGTTCATGGGGAAAGCTTATAAAATACAAGCCAGAAAAATGTAATACCAGTGGAAATTTCTGTTCACCTAAACTAGACTAAACCTAATCCAATTATTGTCGCTGTAGCTGTTAACAGGATTAGCTACACAAACATGGATCAAAAGTTTCTGCACTTGTAGTGATTCAAGGTTAAATCAATCCAATCAAAACATATCTGAGGGCGAAGCATCAAACCATCACTGAAGCCTAACGTATAATCAAACTAAACTAAGCATACCAAGAATTATGACATCAAAGTTCAAGTCGAAACCCCAGTAAATACCAAGTAAAGAAAGTATCAAATAAAAATATGGCAATAACAAATAAAGCCCAATCTCACCATACATTGATGTTTGCCTGAGTCCATATTTTATGGGGAAAAAGTTTTGATGGCATTGAGTCTTAATAAAAAAGAAATCTTGAAGAAAGCAAAGAGAAAGTTGGTAACAATGTTATTTCTCTAGCTGAGCAAACAACCGGAATAATTTGTTAAATTTTTCTGATCAATTTTGGAGATAAAAGCAATTCAAGGTTTTATCGGCTTGCTAATTAAAGTATTTAGCTCAATTTTTTACACTATGCGCGAATCAGTGATTGATTATTAGGTTCCTCGTGACTTCTGCAACCCAC
>VNWX01002511.1:0-11974 GCA_009869905.1 Ceratophysella communis | reverse complement strand
AGGAGAGGGATCGGGAGGGGAGAGTTCGATAGGAAAGGAAAGGAGAGGAGGTTTTGGGAGGGGATCGGTCGATAGGAGAGTGATGGGAAAGGGAGGGTTCGGGAGGCAAGGGATCGGGAAGGGGCGGGGTTGGAGAGGGGAGGAAGGGAGAGGAGGGGTCGGGAGGGGAGAGTTTGGAAGAGGAGGGATAGAGAGGAG
Organism: Ceratophysella communis; assembly: GCA_009869905.1. NCBI lineage: Eukaryota > Metazoa > Arthropoda > Collembola > Poduromorpha > Hypogastruridae > Ceratophysella > Ceratophysella communis. The sequence continues at coordinate 11,776 of VNWX01002511.1, read as the reverse complement.
TGGTCGGGAGGGGAGATGGAGGGGTTGGTAGGAGAGGGATCGGGACGGGAGAGAGTTTATTTGTATACCTAGGCTATAAGCCTCATCGTTTTCCCGTCCGTAGGACGGGCTTTCAGCTAGTATGCTAGATAATTCAGCAATTAAGCACTGTGGTATCAAGTACCAACAGCTGTGTTTACATATTAGGGTTTCACATGATCTGGTATAATAAATAAAATACTTCCCATGGTTCGTCTGTTCGTATGCCCGTCCATCCGTCCGTTTGTGTTCACGAAACTCGACAATGGGTAAAGTTATTGGTACAAAAGAGTCAAAAAGTATTTCCGTATTTAGGATACGTATCGCTTCAATTGGTACAGTTTTGCAAATAAACAGACGGTTTTGCTGAGATAACGGATTAGTAGTGACCCCATCATTCTGTAAAGTCGGATACATTTATATATTTCAGGGAGGGCTAATATAAGTTTTATTGAAAAATTCAAAAGAAAACTATTTTCTGATTTTATTTTTAAATAGATTTCAAGGCCGTTTTGCAATGTTTGAAGTGTTGTGATTTTTTTAACCCAAGTAAAAAATTACGTTTTGCCAAACATTTTTGGGGAGACTTTGGCCCTAGATTCTCTTCCGTAGGACGGGTTTCTGTTGGTATTATACCTAATCTCAATGCAAGACTTCACATAGGAAACTTAATGATAATTGGCAAAGCTATTTGTTAGTTATCATGACCAAAAAGCACAACGAGTTATAATGTGTTTAGCCATTATGGGAATGCTTGACCTAACCATGAGATCAAATACGAAACCTCATTTGAAACAAATGTAACTCAGAGGTTACACTCGTTCGTAATTAGGAGATTTTGGTTCCGTTCTCGCTGCAGGATTTTATTATTTGGAAGTTTTTATCTATGCAAAATCAGTAGCTCCTCAAAGTTTCCACTGCTTCTTAGATTTCCGAAAGGCTATATATGTCGAAGAAAATCTATATTGGATTGTAGAAAAATAAAGGACTCATGAAACCAATTTATTTACTGTGTGTATTTAAATTTTTTTTTTATTGAGTACCTACTATGTATATGTGTACAAGTAATTTAAATTTCGCATTCCAGATAAATTATTAGTATGTAGAACTTAAATCAGGGCATCGATGCTCCCGTTCCTGTAGGGATACCAGTTCCCTGGCCGGTGCCTGTAGGAATACCAGTTCCCTGACCAGTGGTGCCTGTAGGAATACCAGTTCCCTGTCCAGTGCCTGTAGGAATACCAGTTCCCTGTCCAGTGCCTGTAGGAATACCAGTTCCCTGACCGGTGGAGCCTGTAGGAATACCAGTTCCCTGACCGGTGGTGCCTGTAGGAATACCAGTTCCCTGACCGGTGGTGCCTGTGGGTACACTGACTGTCGTCGGGCATGACGCTGAAGCAGCAATTTGTCCTTGGAGCTGTGGGCAGTGCTTGCAGTTCGCTAAAAAAACAAAGGTTAAAAATTGCGTTAGCACTTACAACACTTTCTAAAATCTTGTCAAACAGGAAAACTAGTCCTATCTAAATCCAAATGCAAGTATCACATACCATTCTTTTCAGCATCATACTCTTTTTGAGTACAACAAGCCTTTATAAATTCTGCACAAACAGTCCCTCCTTGGCTTGTTTGTGTTGGCTTTTGCTTCTTCCGTGAAGCGTCACTGGAAAGGTCTTGATTCGAATCCGAGTTCAAAGTGTCTCCAACCGTCAAATTAATTAAAACTAAAATCAGCACAATTATTCGAAGATGAGCCATTTTATCGACCCAACAAAATTCCAGTCCAGAGTACAGGTGGATATGAACCGTTTGTCTGATTGCGAAGTAATAATGTCTTGAGTCTTCAAAACAAGCTATTAAATCATAAAAAAGTAACCTACTTTTCTGAAAGATTTTAGTGCTGTGCTATATTTAGGCACGAAATTTGAAGGAAACTTCCATGGCACAGATCTAATTTAATTGTCTTCCACTAATGCAAAGGTGTCAATGAATTAAATTTATAAATTATTTTAAGCATGGAGCTGTACCTCGGGCCAGGGCTTCACTTGGCATGTTAAGATAAGCTGTCAGCTCTAAGTAAACAGTATTGTAGTAAACAACTATCAATAATTCTGTAGGAATAGTTGATCGGCAGAAATGACAAATTTAAAACAAAGCTTTACTCAAAGTGTGGAAATACACAGTATTTGCTGGAAGTTCTTTTATTTAATTCGACTCATTGGCAATTTAATTCGGAATGTTTTATGCGAATAAGAAAATAAACAGAATTAAAGAGATGTTTAAAATATTTTCCAAACTGAGTTTACTGACGATCCTTGAACACAACGGTAAACTTATGAGGCTCTCGAAACAATCCAGGTTTTGGTTCGATAGTTGGATTTGGATTTTTAGGGTCTTCTACGGCACTAAATCTTTGAAAAATGCTTGTAATGAAAAGGTAAAGCTGATCCCTGGCCAAACTCTCACCTGGAACAACACAGAGAATCCTAATGAAAAACATTTTCTAAGGCAAACAATTGTATTTTAAATAAGTCAAATACCCAAACACTGCCGTTTTCCATATGAGAACGGAATCAAAGCCTCACTTCGCACAACGGTTTTTCCGTCTTTACTCAGAAATCGTTCAGGGCGGAAGTTCTCAGGGTCACCCCAGATTTCAGGATTAAAGTGAACCGAGTAGAAATTCGCTACTATAATTGTATCTTTTTTAATGTCGTAGCCGTGGAATTTAGTGTCCTCCATTGCACTGTGAAAAAGGCCGTTTGCGGTAAGCGTCGAAAATCTGAAACAATAGTGTGATTTTTCAGTACTATACTTTAGTACAAGTAATTCAGTACGAGTGGTTAAATATTTTACCTTAAAACTTCTAAAAATGTTGCTTCAGCATATGGTGTTCTAGAAGAGATATAGATGATAATACGCAATTTTAATGATTAATTTAATAAAAGTACGTTCATACTTTGGTCGATCTGCAAGGCTCGGGAGCCTACTTCTACCAATGACAGTGTCAATTTCTTCCTGAAGCTTGGCTTGAACTCTTGGATGTGTCATCAAGTACAGAATAGAAAACGTCAATGTTATTGAAGTGGTGCCTGAACCTGCTCCGTACAAATCTCCGAGTACAGTGACCAGTGTTTTGCCTGAAATAATTAGTTTATAATAATAAGCTTAGTCTTTGGATTAACACGGCACCAGATAGATGTGAGCATATATTTTCGCTTACGGCCAGTTTCTTTATAAAAGGTTGATAGTGGATCCGTAGTCTTGCTAATTTCATTCATATAAACGTCAATAAAGTCTCGAGGGTTATTTTCATCAGCAGGGTTTCTTTCATGTTCTTCGACGGCGTCGGAGAATACCTTGGTAAATGGTATTACGGCTTTCTTTAGTTTATTCCAGCCGGATAGGTTCGGAAACTTCTGAGCCAAAGATGCGAGTTCGGGGAAGAAGAGCATGAAGCCCCTCTTTGCCAGCTCTTCGTTGAACACCCTGTACATTGACATCAACTTTTGATTAGAAGACAGATTCAGGTTTTTATACGTTAGGACAAGTAGCTTAGATTAAATGCGTACTCATTAAGTGTATCCAGCATTGTGGTATGTTCTGAGTCATCCTGGTCGTATCGATGTCCAGCCAGGATCGTCCAAAGCGCGTTAAGCACTGTTAGACTGAACTTTCTATTGATACACACAGCCTTGTTCTCGTTTTTCTTCATCCAATTCAGCAGGTCAGTTATCTCCTCATGAATAAGAGTTTCCATGGAATTCTTTCCAAACCCAAAATCACGCAGATTTCTTAATGTGTACCTCCGCTGATCTGTAAAAATATTTCGAATAAAATATATGCTTTGTGCCTCTAAAATTCCAATTAATTCTATGGTTAACGTACCAACCCATTCCTGTCCATCGGAATTCACGATTCCTGCAAACAAAATTGCCATCATTTATTTTAAATAATTTCCTGGATAATAGCTGCAATAATTTACCATGTTTTCCATTAGAAGTAATCTGAAAGAGATCTAAGTTTGGTCTTCCAGAAAAGACAGGATTATTAAAGGCTTCACGAATAAGTTTGTAGTCATCCAGAACCACAGCGCTATGCATCCAATATGAGCAAAATATTAGGTTTTCAATTAATATTTTTTAGCTGACTCATTACAAGAAACTTACGTTGTAGTTCCAAGTTTTACGTGAACAATTGGTCCGTACGTTTTCGCCCATTCTCGAAACTTAAAATGCGGGCTAATGCCAATGGAGAATAGGTTACCCAAAATTGGCAGCCCACGCGGACCTGATAAATGTAAAATTATTTCAAGTAATTTCAGTGCTTTAAATAGCTTATAATCATTGCAAAGTACCTAGTTTGGACACAAATATGATACTTCTGCTGGACTGATTTTTACTAAACAATTATTGAAGGTTTTACCTGGTGGTAGATTTGCCTTATTTCGTCGAAAGTAATATATTACTGCAAAAAGGGCAGTTGCAAGGATAATCGTGGAAAGAGTCACCATTTTCGGAAATATTCGGTGTAAATTATCTAACCAATTCTTCCCGTTTAATCGATTATGTTCTATAAATATTAAAGTTTTCCACGATGACTATTTATACTCGCGTACCTTCAATTCCAAACTGTTTATCCTGTCTTAGTACTTTAACTTATTAACTGGCAATCAAATAGGGGAAATGGCACTAGATAAACATTTGATAGGAGAAGGCAGGTGAGCCTATGGCAGGGCTTACGTCAAGGTTAGTATCAAGTGTAAAAAAATGAAGCATATCAAATATCAACTATGCACGGAAAACCACTTTTAATTATACAACAATGATATCAAATCTCTGTTTGGTTCTCGTGATCGCATGACGCATAAGCTTTAACAAATATTTATTTCATGATAGTGAAGAGTCTTCACTTTCAATATCAATCTTTTGATTTTGAAAGTACTACTCACATGACTCCGTTCATTATCAATTACTATCGAATGCCTATCTATAACTGCCGGGTATTCTAAAAACAAAGCTAGCCTTCCAGCTAGCGTTAGTTAAACATTGCAACTTTGTAAGCTTAATGCAATATTATGAACTTGCATTAAACATATATAATTTATATAAACCAATTTATGAACATTATTACAATTGGTAACCAATGTAGATCAACACTACCCGAATTTTCACTGAATACATCAAAACATTTAAAATTTGGCGACAACAGTTGAAGGAGTCGGGAATAAAAAATAAAAACCTTTCTCTATCTATAGATATGGCGTGGGTGGGCCAGCATCTAGCATTACCCGTGCGATTATGGCTGGGTTTACAGGGCCAGCTATTTTAATCGGTAGAAACACACATTCTCGTAACTATAGAAACTATGGGTCTTTTCATACAGCCTTAAAGTTGGTACCTACTCCTCCAATTCGCATCGAGATAACGCAAACGAGTTCCTGGTTACTCAAGACTTATTCAGCATTTTTTGCACGAGCTTTAAGTATCATCCTGCTGTTGTTTTGTTCCCTTTCGCCTATTCAATTACAAGGTTTTGCCAAAGCGAAAAAAATGCGAAACCAAATGTGTCTATTTCAGGTTCAAAGTTCGAATGACGGTATTGGTAATTGGTATACACCAGCCACCGTATGAGTTTTCTGATACATATCCATACATATATATTATTAAATGCGTGGTAAAATTAATTTTGAATGGTATGAATGTCCCATGCACGTTATTAGCCAAGCCTTGTAAATTGTGAACTTTGTCGTTAAACTGCAAATGTAAACTCAACCGGCGTTTACCTTAACAAAAAATAAATGACCATACTATACAGGAATGTGTCAGGTAATTAACTAAAATTCGTATTTTTTGAAATTATCAAACCGTATTGAAAATAAGCTCAACGGATTTGAAATGGTATTTTATTAACAATAGGCGAATTTAGCAATTTGTATAATGAGTTTACATCTGCTATTACAATGAGAAACACTTATGGAAGCCAAGCGAATGAAATTTGTGTTTGAGCGAAATCCATATTACCTGACGACTACAAGATATTCCGTGAATCGAATATTTTCTGACATTCTGACCGATTTCGGCACGAGGATAATAACCCTGTATTTTAAACTCAGTTAATTATTACATAATGGGGTATTTTAAAATGTGATTCAACTTTAACCATAGAAAATAATCAGCATTGTCGTACAATATTTATATTTCAGTATCAACTCGTGAACATTGGTTTATTTTAAATTTCCACAAAAAAAATTAGCATAAAATAGTCTGCGTAAAAAACAGAAACTCATTCAAATTATTTTGGAATCTAATCTCAAGGCTTCACAGTGCATTTTCTGAAAGTGCTATTGCCCGTATGACTGTTGACCTCGGTAGCCACCACCGCCACCATATCCACCTCCTCCATGTCCACCACCTCCGTGTCCACCACCACCTCCATAACCACCACCACCACCACCGTATCCACCGCCGCCACCTCCGTATCCACCGCCGCCCGAGGGTCTGGCATTAGCCTCGGTCACTCGTAGCCTTCGGCCATCCAATTCCTGGTCGTGCAGACCATTGATTGCAGCACTGGCTTCGTCAGCATTGCCAAACTAAATACAAAGTATACAAAACAGAATTAGAACCAAAATCGTCAACATAAACATTATGCTAAACTAATCCACAATTAAGAGATAAACTTACCGTAACAAATCCAAATCCACGACTCCTTCCAGTGTCACGATCTTTCATAACGAGTGCTTGTTCCACATTGCCATACACCCCGAATGCTTGGGTTAAAGTATCATCTGTGGTGTTCCAGGACAAATTTCCAACGTAAAGTTTGGTCCCCATTCTTCTATAAATCAAATTAAAGAAATACTTTAGCTTATTATTTTACTTACACGTCCATAAACAAATTGAATTCGGTTTTACTTTGGTGATCATGCTCAATTACCGCAGATTTTTCATCCATCGATTTTGGATTGGTACGCGTTTTAAAGGTTAGCTTATATTAGCTTATATTATTTTATAGACATAACTGGGCTTATTTTAATCGCAGTACAGTTATGCGTGCCTAGAACAAGAACAAGCGTTGAGCGGACAGCGATGAAAGAACCGTCTCATAGAAATTAGTACATACAAATTTGTCGTACTTATAAGCTATAAATACGCTTGGTTTAACCAATTTATTCAGATTTATTTACCGGTTCCAGTCTAGTCATCCAGCGATCTATCTGATACTAACACTAACTGGAGGAAATACTTTATTGTAACGTATGTCTTGAAAATTGCTCGAGAAACGAGTCCATATGTTGACAATAAATTTATACACAGAAGTAATTTAGAATCGACGACCGGTGACCGGTATTTAGCCCAAAACTAACTCAGGAAGACGCATTTTTATTTATAGCAAATAACCCTACTGAAATTATGGTAAAAGCCCGGCGCAGAGCCGAGCGATGGCACGATATATTTATATACCGGTTAAATTAGATTTAGAAAAAATACGGCCTTTATCTATATTTTTTCCTGTTAAGTCCACATAAGTCCTTTTTTGCGAACTTTTCCAAATACGACATACGAGGGACCACGATTGATATTGATGATGGTCGATGGAATTAAATTATTACAATATTCTAAATTCAAAATTTGAAAAAGTACAAAAAGCCGGTGCTTACCTGAAAGATTTGGGTACGAATTTAAATTTTCAGCTTAACTTAATGTAGAGCAATGGTTGCAGTGACGCGGAATTAATTCCAGACGTCTGTAAAATGTGCTTGTAATTCCAATATGGCCTCTCCTTGCCTTAGGATACAAGCCTCGTTCACTCTCCAAACTTTGCACTCGATAAGTGAGCAGGTTTGTGGTTATATCACCTAATCAAAATTCAACGTGGAACTCGATGACCCTGGCTACTTATGGTGACATATTGTGAACTGGCTATGCTCATGCTCAACTAGGGCATGGAATCCCAATTTAAAATCCGGATTTAAATCCGGATATCCGAGCGGATATGTAAATCCGAATCCGGATTTGAGAATTTGAAATCCGGATTTAAAACATAGAACTGAGGCATTTGGCCATTGTGCTATACCATCGCCGTTTTTAACATAGTCTTTTAACATTGAAATTAAAAGGTGTTATTGCGAACTGGATATGAAGGGAGACCCTGAATGCAGTGACACAGTTCAGTTTTGATTTATTATTGGCATTATTTAATCTGCAAATTACCTAGCTAATCATTAAAAAAGACATGCCTTCGTACTTCAACACGCAATAATTTTGGGTAGACCTTTGCGCATCATTTTTAGGAATAGTTAATACATCAGTAATTTGTATTTTCCTCTGAGTACACCATTTTATCATAAATCTTGTCGTCCTCATTCAGACAAATAGGATTTACTGGGCTTGTGACTCATAGCGTTAGATTTAAAGGTGCTGTCTACTAAAATAGCTGTGTATTATATTATCCCTGATGCTAAAAATAACTAAAAATGACCGTTAACAAAAATCTCTAAAATTGAAACTGGGAAACAGTTTCCGAAGCAGTAAGCAGTCTGTAAACTCAAATGTTTGCTATGTCTTACTTAATGAATTAATGATTATCTGAGAAAGGAATAGCTTTATCATGGAACTCCTTTTTAAACCCATGTATTGTATGACGGTTGTATGACGGTATCGGTGAAATTGTTTAGTTCAATTATATAAAATTTTGCCGTATTTTTGCCGCCCGATTCGGATTTTTTACTGACAGAATTCACCCGCATTTTTTCGACCAGGAATCCGGATTTAAATCCGGATTTGAATTTTCAAATCCGCTAAAATCCGAAATCCGGATTTCAAAATATGGGCCGGATTTCCATGCCCTATGCTCAACTCAACACCACTACGTGAATGTACACATAGAAGCTAGCCTATACTATATAATGTACATTTCTAAAGGTTTCACAAGCCGGCCGGCTTTCTGTCGATTCTTGGAAAATTGTCTTTGGCTTTCTAAACAGGGACAATTGGGCATATAAAAATTTAGTGAATGCAAAACATGAGCAATCTGAAAATTAGGCTTTGCAAAGCTTTCATCTCTGACACGAAATTATTTTCTCGAAACTAGGACTAACTGAAGATAACTGTTTGCAGTGTTTGAGCCAAAATGAACACGATGATGGTGTCGAGGATAAAGCACTGCGCGTCAGTTGCGCTGGAAGCTAGAAGGCTAAAAAAACGGTTGGACTCAATCAATTTCACCGATTATTTTCGATTTTTGAAAAAAAAAACAGGAAGTACTTGGGAACGCGTTAAAGAGTATTGCATTATTATAAATTTTTTAAGCCTCTCCTGAAATTAAATACTGTCCACGAAAGTGGAAACAAAGACATCGGAACTTAAATGGACTAAAATGACTTCATTACTCAAAATTTTATCATATAACGTTTATCGATCTGCTCTAAATGTAAAACCTAACCTACGGCTCGTTAACGGCTCAACTTTAAACATGTTTCGATATTTCAAATACAACAAATTAACACTGAAAATCCAAGTTTTCCGGTTCCGAAAGAAGCCACTGCACGGCACTACTGTCTGTTGGAAGTATACTTTTGCCATTTATTTAATAAATTTAATAATTATCCATTTAATTTATACGGCTACAAAATTCTACAGAGTACACGCATGAACTAATAACATAAGATATTCTTGAGTTAGTTCACTCTAACAAAGAGTATCATCAACCATTATCAAAATCATGGACAAAAGGATTTAGCATTACGGAACTTTAGTTTTCTTACCCACGCCACTTGTTGCCTGGGAATTGTTGTAGTACAGTTTCGTTTTATGGACTTGTTTTACACTCGGATTTTAGCTCTCGGCTTTCTGGCTTATCAGCAGGCTCCGCTTGGTTTCAGGTTTCAAAACCTGTATGTGTTGGAGTTGAATCCTCTGGCCAAAGACCTTGAATCTTTTATACTGCGTCGCGTCGGTTCCAGCAAAAAAGAATTCTCTGAAATCCCAAGTCTATACATGAACATGATGGCCAGTTTCACGGCTCAACCACGAGAAGGCAAGGAGAGCATTTACTTACAAGAAAATAACATGTCTAGGTATGTCATGTCAATATACCTCGCAGCGGATATCATTTACTTAATATATATATATCTACTAGAAAGGAGTTCTGTTAAGGCTGTATTACAAGCTAGAATTTTTCGCCTACCATGTGCTAATTAATGCATTGTATGTATAAGTATAACGTGATATCAGCCTATTTGCAAACTACTTCCACAGCCCGCTCAGGATGACAAGATTAACTAGAATTGTGCATTTATGAATTTAACCCAATGCTTTGCCTATCGCCCGTCGCACGCATGAAGAACCCGGGCAAAGGTGAATACTAGGTAAATACTACTGATCTTGAATGAAAATGTCACTGAAATATAGAAGTTACGACATTGCGTGTTCCATCCGAAGTTCGGTATTGTAAAACATTCTTAACGAGCAGAATTTATCCGCTCCTTAAGATAAATATATATTTTAAATATATTCTCAAGATGTTTAATTGGACAGCATTTTTTTTGTCGAATATTGTCAACTTCCTAAGTTGACGCGAGCTCTGCTCAGCTTGGACTCGGCTAGAGTTGTGGCGGGGACCTTCCGGTCTTTGACACAGCTCTACATAGCGAATTACATTTAGCCTATTTTACTGCCTACAGTAGCAGGTCCCTACGCCAACTGCGTTTGGCGGATGGACTGCATCCCAACTTGAGTTCAGATGATAATTTAGCATAGTGTAAATTACGTAGTGCCTGGATTGGTTGACCGCCCGGAATTACGTAACTGGCTAACCCGCCCATGGCTTGAGTCATGAGTTATTTTCGGGCATTACACCGCACCTGGGCGACTGGCTAATTCCAGTTACACCCTAACAAGTCCAGTTAGTCCTAGCTAAATCTAGTTACGGCTAATTAAGCCCAGTTTGATCAGGTCCAATCTGGCCAATTCGTAGGTATTTCAACACTGCTGAACCGGACGCTCCGATGTCCTTACGTCAGGTTCTGCGGTTACTAAACTAGTATAAATACGCGGGTTTCTAGCCCTTACGTGTCAATCTTACTCTGGCTTTAGCGGAATAAACATCTCCAAACAACTCTGTCACCTTCCTGAAACTCTGTACTGTAACCCTTGAATCTTCTGCACAATGAACTAACCGTCAAAGAATAACACCTACTACTTGCGTTCCGGTCTTTATTACAACAAAGGAAGCTGACAATACATCGCATAGATGTACTCGGGCTCTGGGGCTTGTTGACCGACTCCATCGCATTGATGTATTTGGTCTCTGGGGCGCGTTTGTGAACTACATCGCATAGATGTAGTCGGTCCGCAAGTGGTTAAAACTACTTTGTATTGGAAATCGGCTGGACATTCTGTGTTTCTACATAATTTTTAAATCCCAGTTTGTTTCACAATAAATACTAAATAGCGCGGTGCAGAGGGGTCAAGATACTTGTGTTCCCTGATCTGCTTCATTTTTAACTGCTTCAAATAAGACGAGCTTGTTGAATGTAATATGATGTGTTGCTTCATGACAAACTGTTTTTAATACGAATTTTGCCTTTTCAACTTGTTTTTATATTTCCCAATTCGTTTTAAAAGCTTTACGTTTCAAAGAATACACTGTTGCATTCTTATATGAAATTTACTTCATCAGCATGTTGATACGAAAAATCGTGAGATTTTTACAACTCTACACGTTTCTGATGTTATAACATAACTTTAAGTTTCAG